>VZRQ01005554.1:15216-30090 GCA_013397975.1 Machaerirhynchus nigripectus | reverse complement strand
CCACCAAAATGCGCCGTCGCTGGCCCGACATTTCCACCTGACTAAGGGCCAGGCCAAGACCATGGTGAACACCTGCCGCAACTGCCAAACGCATCACTTACCATCCATGGGGCATGGTGTAAACCCCCGAGGACTCAACAGCGGCGAACTCTGGCAAACAGACATCACTCATGTCCCAGAGTTCGGCCGGCAGAAGTATGTCCATGTGTCAGTGGACACATTCTCGGGGGCGGTCTACGCGTCGGCGCACACAGGCGAAAAAGCATCCGATGTTAGGAAACACCTGGTCCAAGCATTTTCCGTCCTCGGCATACCATCCAAAATAAAGACTGACAATGGACCAGNGACAATGGGCCAGCATATTCCTCAAAGGAACTGAAGGCATTTTTGCAAGAGTGGGGAGTAACACAGGTTACCGGGATCCCCTACACCCCCACAGGCCAAGCCATTATTGAACGGACTCATCAAACTCTCAAAGGAATCCTGCGCCCCCAAAACAAAAACTACAAGGCGGAAATCCCGGCCGTGGAGTTAGTGAAAGCCCTTTTCACCTTAAACTTCTTAAGCTGCACCTTCGACGAACCCAACCCACCAGTTCTTCGGCACTTCACCAGCACGAGAAAAACCAAACTGGGAGTAAAACCCCCTGTGCTGGTCAAAGATCCAGAGAGTGGACAAATCCTGGTCCGTACCCCATNCAGAGAGTGGACAAATCCTGGTCCCTACCCCATTGTCATTTGGGGTAGAGGATATGGCTGTGTCTCCACACCAGCAGGTCCTCAGTGGGTGGCCAAAAAATACACCAAACCATACGTTGGAAGGCCCCCTGAGGAAAAATATCCAACCAAGACCATAACCGCGGTGTGGAGACAAGAAGAATTGCATCAAGAGAAATCCTCCTCGTCAGATGGACTTAATCTGGACTGGTTGTTTTAAAATTACCCGTTTACCCCTGTTCACCCCACTCCCTTCCTACAACTTCCCTGTTACCCCACGTTCTTTTGTAAAAGAGGGGGAATTAAGGGTCCCAAGATTACAAAATTAACATATTTATGTTTTAGGATGTGTTACAGGATGAAGACCCCTGAGATTCCCAAGACAATAATGCTGATCGCCACCCTGGCCCTGATGATATCAACGTTCCGCCCGTCCCTCGCCTGGATAATACCCCAACCCAGGAAAAACGTCTGGGTGACGTTAGCCCATGCGTTGAGGCAGGACCACCTCTGCCTCAACCACGACGCAGTCGATGACCCCCTGTCGACCTCTTTGGTTGGGATACCTTACCAACCCAACGAGTTTCCCAACGATCTATTGGATTTCATGAATTTGGCCTATTTGGACAAAAAACTGTATCGGGAAATTCGCCAGTCGCACAAAATTTTCAGAATTGCGCTCCCAGTTCAAAACCCACTCACTCTTTGGAGAGAGTGGGTGGAGAAGCAGCCATCCATGGGGGGTGAGCCTCATGAGTTTGAAATCTTAGGCTCATCCCGGGCGCATTTCTGTATTCATTTTGACCTAAAGCTGGAAATTAGCCCCTTTTACAAATTTACTCAATTGGAACAAATGAAACAGCACAAAAAGGCATATTTGGCTGAAAAGTGGTGTCCGCACATCGCAAAGGTCAATATGCCCATGGCACCACAATTATACCAAATGACCCCACGTAAATTGCCCAATAACACATTCCTGATTTCCGGCGACCGGGCGTGGAATGGTATCCCTTCTCGGCTTGTAGGAGGCCCTTGCACCCTGGGGCGGCTGGCTCTTTACTCACCAAATATGACCCTAAATTCAGATTTGACCAAGCCGAAAATTAAGAAAAGGGGTGCTAAAGAATTGGACGAGCACTGTGATGTGGAAATTTATCATTGGGCCAAATCTAAAAGAGTGGCTGTCTCTATTTTCCTGCCCTGGGTGGCAGCAGCCAAAGCCTTAGGTGAGATAGGTCACCTGGAATGCTGGGTGACCAAACAGGCCAATTTGACCTCAGCAGCCCTCAGTGACCTCCTTCAAGAAGAGAAAGTCACCAGAGAGGCGACCCTTCAGAACCGGGCGGCCATCAACTTTCTGTTGTTGGCACATGGGCATGGGTGTGAGGAGTTCGAGGGCCTGTGCTGCTTTAACTTATCAACGAAAGCAGAAAACGTGCGCACATCCCTCGAAAAAATGAAAGATCTCGTCCATCGCACCCGTCAGGAGACCGAAGGCTGGGCTGGGGAAGCCCTGAATAAGACCATACAGGGCGTAAAGGACTTTGCTGGGGGGATTGGGCGGGGGACCAAAGGGTGGTTTGAGGAAATTTTTGGTAAAATGGGAATCTCAGGGTGGCTTGCTTCCATCGTTAAGGACATAATTATGCTTGGTTTCATTGTTCTTTTATCCCTAGCCTTATTGTATTTTGGCCAAAAAGGCATTTCTAAAGATCATGTCCCGCTCCTCTTCAACTTCCCCTAACACCGTCACCTCAGAAGACATCCCTATGGATGCCGTGACCCAGGACATTGGAGAGTGCTGGTTCAAGCACGAGTCCACACTTTAGGCTTGGCCTCGCTCTCTTTTATAGAATAAAAAAAGGGGAGATGTGGGGATCCACATGCCAGTCATGCCTTGGCCTGCCCATATACCCGTCTTGTTCCCTCCCAGTTCTATGTTAATGTCCTTTTGTTTATTCAAATTCCCTGTTTAATATTCATATGTTCTAGAAGTTTCCAAGTTACTCGACGCCCCATTGGCTGTTTGTATTGGTTGACACCCCTAAGCTTTGTAATTGGGCAATGTACCTTTAATCCCTCCTCTGTCCCGCCTCCTATCCCTATCCCCATTGGTTGTATGCCCTGTCTCCTCCCCCTCTCCCTGGCCCTTAAAAACGCCCTCCTGGACCCTCAGCCCTGCCTTTTCTGCCTGGTCCCCTTCGGCCCCACTCCCTGTTCCCCTTGGGGAATAAAGTGTGGATTGGAATACCAGTGAAGAGGTCTCCCTTGCTTCTTTGCCTCCTCCCTGCACGCCTGCCTACATCCGCTCCTGTGTGGTGCCCTCTGGCAGTTCACCGGCGGCAACCGCAGTGTTGACGCGCGGGCAGGACTCGGGCAGCTGCTCGGACCGCGTCAGACTTGATCTTTGACAGATGTATACTGGAAACAGAAGTGTGATTAAGGAGACATAATGTAGCCAGTCCTGATAAAGAGCTTTATTTACTTTTCATCATGTCTTACTTCATGAAGGTTTTAGTCTTCTAAAATAGGCTTATAAAAATGGAGAAAATCAGCCTGCCTACAAATTTATAAGTACTATAATGACTAACATTACATTAGCATGACTGTAAGGACTAATGAGGCTAAAATCTTACTGGCATCGCAGGGAAGTGGTGGGATGACTCCTATAACTGGAATGTTGGAATGGAAGGATACAGACTATTAAGGAAGGACAGACAAGGGAGACCTTGGAGCAGCCTTCCAGTACCTACAGGGGGTTCAAAAGAAAGACATAGAGGGACATTTTGCAAGGCCATATAGTGATAAGACAAGAGGGAATGGCTTTGAACTGAAAGAGTTTAGAAAGGTTTAGATTGTAAGAATTTCTTCCCTATGAGGGTGATGAGGCACAGGAACATGTTGCCCAGAGAAGCTGTGGCTGCCCAATCCCTGGAAGTGTTCAAGGCCAAGTTGGATGGGGCTCTGAGCAACCTGGTCTAGTGAAAAGTGTCCCTGTCCATGGCAGGGGTTGGAACGATTATGTCTTTAAGGTCCCTTCCAACCCAAACCCTTCTATGAGTACTTTGCTACCTCACCTGCTGGTGCACTGGTCACCTCTCAGCTGCTGAAATGTAGAGCAAAATTTCTAGGTGAAGCTGGTTAACATGTTTCCTTGAGTGCCCTTTGCTAATCCCAGTAAGGTTAGAAGGGTTTCATTGATAATCAGATAAATGCTTTTGCAGTCAGTTGGGGTTCTGCAGGCTCATTCTCATGAGGTTGAAGAAAGCTCACTAAAAATGGAAATACCAGACCTTCCACAAAGCTTATTTCTTTGTTAGTTTCTAAAAACAACTTTTTCTAATCCCAGAGCAGAAAACCTAACTCTTATGAAGAAGGAAGGTAATTTATGTTGAACCTTTGATATTTGGTAATCAAGTCACTGAGATTTGATCATGGGATTATGTACCAAGGGTATTTCCAAGTTAGAGCAACAATATTTCAAGATATGAATTTCCCTTTCTTCCTTCAGCTAACACTTTTGGCATAGAAATTACTTTCCATATATCTGACTTTGCAAAGAAACTAGAGCTGTTCCACAATTATTTTAACCAATTACCTAAACTATGTTAGAAGCTTTTAATCAGAGTTCACTGAAATAAACCAAAATATTTCAAGCCTATTGTGTTTGTACATATTCTTGGCTTAACATATGTAGCTTTGAGACATTTGTTTGTAATTTGCCAATTTTTATTAAAACTGCCACTTCAATTATTCTTAAATCTAAAAAAAATGCAAGCGCTAGAAAAAAATTATGAAAACTGCAATGAGTACATTTTCTTACTTCATTAAGACTGAGAATATATTTTTAACTTTCAGAAAATAATTAAGAAAAAAAACCCCCAAAATAGCCCAAACCAAAGCAAACAAAAAACAAAAAACAAAACAAAAAAAACCCAACCCCCCCCCAAAAAAACACCAAAAAACAACAACAACAAAAAAACAAAACAAAAACCCACCCACCCACAAAACCCCTTCAAAACAAAAGAAACAAAAAAACCCCAAACCAACCAATCAACCAACCAAACAAAAAAAGAAAAAAAACCCTTTGCAGTTTGCCCTTTGCCTTTAAAATACTAAGCTACTGAAGTTCTTACTGGGATAAATGTTTCTGGGGCAGCAGAACAGGGACACTAACCTACGGGAACATTTGACATCAGAGCCCACCTAAGGAGAGTACTTCACAATGTGAAAATTACCCTTTCTTCATTAAAGAAGCCATTAAATTGTGTTTTTCTCTTTTCTCTTTTCTCATGAAACAAAAGCATTAGGTTTTTGTTGTTTTGGGTTTTTTTGTAGAAACTGCCTGCTTGAACAAATTCAAATGAACTATTTTTCTTTTTTAAAAATTTTTCTTCAGTATTTGCAGACCTCAGGCTGCAGGGAATTGTGCTTTAAAACTGACCTGTGGAGATTATCTGTGATTGATTGTTGTGGTGGACCTGGATGGTGAAACACCACGACCTTCCCAAAAGTGCCTCTAAAGAAGCTTCTCGGTGCAGCCAGCACACTTGCACACACACGTACACACACACCGGATAGCTGGTGAAACAGTCCAACGAGGAATGAGCAGGAAAGGCCTTCGCGTGGGGTTCTACAGGAGAGATTTTAATGTGTCCATACTCCAGACAGGTCTCAGACAAATCTGAGCAGCACAATGGGGGAAACTCTGAGGTTGTATCAGGTAACAAGGGGTGTAGTGGCCAACGGAGCCAACCAGGGAGGCAGAACTGGGGTACATTAACATAACAGAACAGAGCATTCTGGGGGAAGCTTTTCAGTCAACAGCTTCTGTGGAAAGCTGAAAGGAACCTAGGAATTCCCACCGTAGGCCTCCTTTCGTTCCTTGTCCAGCAGGCCCACCAGCCTCCACAATTGATCTCAGAACTTTCTCCTTGTTTCCTGACTGACCAGAAAATGCCATTTAGTTTCTGTTGCCAACTGCAGGAGCACTAATTCCTGTAATCAAGGTGAGGGTGATGTCTCTGTGTTTCTGTTGGAGAAAGGAACTAGGAATTTTTTAAAACTTGAAAATCCCTTTCTTTGAACTCCCCAGGTCTGGTTTCTGTGTAGGTTAGGCTGCTTTAAGACTTCTTGGTTTGGATGCAAGTTTAAAATTTAACATTTCTGTGTGTATGTGTGCATGGGTGCCTGGAGAAATACCTGGCTGTTTCATGGAGCTACTGTGAGGTTCTGGCAGAAGGCCTGTGCTGAGTGGTCCTCTACAGTCCTCCCCTGCTGAGAAACTCCTGCTGCTCCACTCCGACTTTGATTTTTTCCCCCCAGGCATAATAGGCAATTTAGTCTTCGGAAAACTGACACCTCAGAGCTCTTAAAAGCTGGTAAGTCAGGGGACAGAAATAGCAAAAAGTCACCTATATGAAGATTCTCAGCTGATTTCTCAGGAGTTCCAGTCCACCAAGAAAACCTGACAAACCTTTTCTCACGTATCTGAACAAAAATACTCTTGAGTAGAGGGAAGTGCCCATCATCTATTCAGTCATCTGCTCTTACATGACTCAGGGAGGGGAAGACAGCGTATCAAGCACAGGGATTTACTCTCACAGTATGGTCACAGATCTGTAACTCCAGAAACTCCAGAGGTGATTGTGATCCTCTCTCTCAGGAACAGAGGATACTAAGGACTGAAGTCACAATGGTGTAACAAGGACTACGAAAACACAACTCTCAATGCCAAGTTTGTCCACTGAAACTTACTGTTTTCGTCTTCCAAAACAACTATTGTCCATCTAGAAGTTCGGTTTAAGTGGTGGAAAATTGACACTATGCTCTTGTAACGGGGTAAAACATGCTGTATCTGTCAGCAAGCTTTGAATATTTCTGTTCTATCACAGAAAACAGTTGTCTTGACCACAGCTGAACTTGGTGATCTGTGCTAGTATTTCTTCAAGTTTATAGGTTTAGTAAATCATTTTGTGAGGCATGATGTATCTTAACACTATCAAGATTTCCTGCAAGTAGATTTCATATTGATGTGGGGTTTAAGCCTTTATTACATAAAGTTGTTACAGGTTTACTATTGTGGGCTGCTTTGATAGCCCTGTGTTCCTTCAGAATATCCACTCAATAGAACTAAAGAACAAATAAAAATAAATCACACAGCAGGTGTTCTTATAAAACCATCCCAAACTTGTTCTGCATGCTAACCAAACAAAGGAGTGTTTTGCTTCTTTGTGATACACTAGATTTTCTTATGGGCTTTGCCTATCTTATTTTATCCTCATACGTACATAGATTGGCAAGGTTTATTGGTCTGCAAAGCAGAGCAGTGGCCCATCCACAACTGAACCCTTTGAAAAATTGCTGTATGTGATAGAATGGTGTCAGTGTCATACAGTGGTGAGGAATTAAAGAGGAAGGAAAAAGCAATGGGAACAGAGCCTTACAATATATACAGCCACAGCTTCTGGTTCATCAATGTTTTTAGAAATTGCTGACCTCCTCTGTAGCCCCCAGCTGAGGAAGCTGGGTGTGCACAACAGCACAGCTGAGGTCAGTTGTAAACTCAGATTGCTGCAGCCTCTCTAACTTAACTGGCCATGACTGAGAGCAGCATGTGGCCAGGTACATGACTCAAGATGGGCTGGGCCCGCACTTCCAGTGTGTAATTGTAGACTTCCCCCTTCAGAAGCTGCCTGTGGGTTGTAAATAGAAGAGAGAGAGAAACCTCTCTGCCATTACAATTGAGGGATGTGAAATCCAGAAGGAACGGAATGCAGGCACACAAAGGTTTTCCAATCTTTAGACCACCTTTGAAGGCTCTAAGTTGCAAACAGGCAACTTCCTGAGTTAGCCGATGATGCATCTAACCTCACTTCATGGAGGCTGTGCAGGACTAAAGCAGTCTCTGTGAAGGTTTTGTCTGAACACATGGTGTTGCCATATGTGGCAGCAACGCTGAGAAAGCTCAGTGGCTTCATGAGCCACTTGTCCTTCACTGTAGGAAGAAAAAGTGGAAGTCCTTAAGAGAAGGGTGCTGTGGGAAGATGGAGACACCCATGTGTCTCCACATTTCAACATGAGATAGTCCCTACTTGCAAGTCAGGGCTACTGTTGTTAGATTTGGAACTTACCTCTGGATAGTAAGCCCCTAAAATCTGTGTGTGTGAGCATAGGTTCTGGGTTTAATCAGTGACAGATTATCTAAAACCAGAAAACGTACTTTGCTAGAGATTTCTGATCCTATAGGTGAGATACGGTAATGGTTTGTGAAATGATTCATTTATGATCTTATATTACAGTGCAGTGAAATTAGTGCTGGGCTAGAGTAAAAACCAAAGAATGTTGAAAAGCAGATATTTTTATTTGGAAGTGTACAGGTATGGAAGGGAATGTATACAAAGACTGTATGTGAAAAGTTGCAGCACTCTGTTGTTCATGCACCTGCTTGGGTTGTCACCTTAAGCTTTCCAAGCTTTAAGGATGCCATGGTGACTGTGAAAGACATGCTGTGTTTTGTATTATCATTTATGGTTGTGGATTTCATTCCATCTCTAAACTGCAATTAAGTGTTCCTATCATCCTGTAAATGAGAGTTTCTCTTTTAAACATCACATTTGCAACTCCGTGTTCATATAATCCTGTAATTATGTATCTATTTTCATTCCAGCACTGATTCAGCAGTGTACTTAAGCATATGAATAATCTCTTTGAACCCAATGGGACAGGCTTAAAATTAGACATGGTTTAATTACTTCGCTAAATCAGCAGCTGTACTGGTGTATAGAAACAGGGATAAAAGAGGTGGCTTGCATCTACTGTAAACACTGTTATTGAACTGGACATTTCTAAACTCCAGTTTTATCTTCCTAATTTTAATGTTTTCAGCTGAATCATATTGTTGGAGACACCATATGTGAAGTATTAAGATTGAGTGGCATCTCTTAAAACTTTTCTCTAGAGGCAAAGAAGTTTTAGGAGGCCTGAGCCCTCCCTTGCCCTATGTTCTCTGGAAGTTGGCTGCCCTTTCAGGCATACCACAGCAACTGGAGAGATCAGCACCATAGAGGGCCTTTTTTTCCATTAAAAGAGGAATGCTGTGCTTACAGGGATTCCAACATGATCTCATATTTTGTAGTTATATTTGAGATGGTGATAAACCATGATACATGATCAGGAACTGATAGTGGATATCAGAAGGCCTCAGATCACCATGCTACTGAAGAAAATATATATCTGTATCTACGTTCTGAGAAATCTCTACTTTGCTCTATAATCCTAAAATTGCATATTGTCTAGGATCTAAAATGTTAACATTTTTAACCAAAGCATATCTATGAGAACTCTTTTACCTTATGCTATATGAACTAGGAAACTTGAAGCATAGTCACTGATTTCGAATTACAGCTCGTCTATGTTCAGATGAAATGGAACATCAAGAAGTACCCTTGAAGAAAGTGGGAACATAAAAGAATGAAATTAAACATTGCAAACTGCCTTTTGTAACAGAATATGAAAGTTTGTACCAAGTAGCTCCAATATTTACCTTAGGAAAGGCACAGGTAAAGTTCTTTGAAGTTAAGTACAAATAAATTATTTCTATGAGGCACAATGTCGTGATAATTTTGAAGAATTTTTCTTACTGTCATAGTGCCTGATCCAAGCATAGGAGAGCTTTCAGAGAGCAATGGTCTTGCCCTGAGTCAAAACAGGACTGACAGGTTTGATATGTTTGGTATGTATACAGCGATTATTTAACAAAACATCAAGACAACAATCAAAGTTCTCTACAATAGGACAGGCAAGGACAGAATTTGGTCCCCAAGTCAGCGCACAGAGCAAATAAAAAAATTTTAAATATGGTTAAGGACTATTTTAGAGACAGAATTCATACAACAGTGTTTAAAGTTTGTGGCTTAATAAGCACTAATGGAGACGGACTTACCTGAAGTTGTGAATAATGAAAGGCTGCTCAGACAAATGTTTACTGAATAAGGTGGCAGCCTGCAGGGAGCCTGAATCTCAATTAATAACCCAGTGCCCAACTCCATGAAAAAAAAAACCAAAAGGAGTAGAGGATATTTTTACTCCTTGGCTAGGAGAGTTGTTTGGGGAGTCACAGAATAAATGGGAATGGACCCCTTGTGATAAAAAGAGAATTTAGAAGGAATCAAACAAGAGGCCATTTGATCTTTTTGTTTCACGGTAGGTTCTGGAAAATAGATCAGGCTGTGAAGTAAAGGCCTGATTATTGTTTTCTAGTTGAAATTCTGTTTTATACAGATTTTAATGGTAGTGGGCTAGTGGTGGTGACACTGCTGCTAGCAAAATTACTAATGGCCTGGAAGACATTACTGGAAAAATTTGTCGTCTTGCACAGATCAGTCCATAACTTTACCAAATGTTTTTTGCATCAAGCTTTTACCTTTTGCCTGAACATACCTTCTAAGAATTTAATGTTGATTTACAGGTTTATTTTAATGGAGAAAAAATACTCTTCATCTACTGAGATGTGCATTTTTTTGCCTGAATTTCTCTATCTCCAGCTATGAGTCAGTTAAATAGGTCTTTGTATGTCTTGTTCCACCAAAAAGGTCACTGAGTCACTATATATTGTATAAAAAACCTGCTTTGCCTTCTGATGTTCTAACAGCAGTCATGTCTGACTCCAGAGCCAGCCTACTATGGTCCAGGGAATCCAATTAAACAGCCTTTGTGTAATAAAAACATAGCAATTTTTAGCACTTCAGAATGTAATTTAGTTACCTAAAACCTATTTTATGCAACCTAAATTTTGGGTTGTAAACCTCCTGTTCCTATTTAACTATTCAGATTAGACATAAATGGTGTTTTAAAATAACATTAAAACATGAGATTTGCAAATGAGTAGAAAGACCATGGTTTTTTATTTATTTATTTGATCTTTGTTTTGATGTCAAGCACTGGAACAAAAATGTCCTCACAATTTGGATGATGCCCCAGTGAATATTTAGGCTCTTGGCCTCAGTAGAGCAATGGTATGTGCTGGCTTCTCACGTGCTGCCATTGAAAGAGCCAGGTACCATGGAAGGGATCAAAAAATTATACAGCTCCTTAAACTGTATTATGTCTGAATGAAATTTTAAAAGAAAATGAAGATAAAGACATGACACAAATTCTGCCTCTTTAGGGCTCTGGAGTTTACTTGTGGCTCCGTGTCTTCCACCAGTTAGGATTCCAAGTCCCATACCTGTGTTTAATAGTTGTTTTCTTTATTTCCTTGCAAGAATAGATCAAGGATTGTTTTTCTTTTAAAAAAATCACTCAAGAAAATTTTTTATGTATTCTGTTGCTAATTTTGACTGCCAAGTGTGGAAAGTCCTTGGTAGTGTTCTCTGGAATGTGAGACTTCCTCATATTCTGTGAGATTACTATACCGGACATAGAGGTACTCATATTATATGCTTTCTCATATTTTTCACAGTTACAACAAAAGGGTTTATGGTTCCTTGTTCCTATGCTCTCTTTCTAATGGAATCCTTTGGGTGGCAAGGGCTCCTAGGAGGTTTCTGGTCCAACCCTGTGCCCAAAGCAGGACCAGCTCTGGGATCAGGCCAGGCTGCCTCTGGGATTTCTGCAGGCAGGTCTTGAAAAATCCCCATGGGTGGGAATTTATTTTTCTTTCTTCTCCCATGGATGACAGCCATTACTCTGGTGATCAGGCCATTCTCTTGAAGTCAACAGGCTGAATGGGAGCTTTGATATTTCACATGTAGCAGTGTTTACCTTTTCTATCAAGCCTTTGACCACCACTACAGTCTCTTAACACATGCAGATCTGCCAGTGGTTGTCTGGTGCCTTCTGTGAGTGTCTACCTGGTGTATTTCAGAAGGTGCATGGAAGGATTTACTTTAAGGCTGGTTTAATGACAGTAGGCAAAATAACTTCTATTTATATTTAACTGTGCATTTTTATTTACAAACACAGGGCATGTCTTCTCTGTAATGTACTCTTCCCTTTTCAATGGCAATCTCCAGTTTTAGCTCTTCGATATTCTCAAAATCTCCTTCAAATATTGTACTTATGTTGTAAAATGGGCAAAAATCTTTATCAAAATTAAATGACAAAAGGTTCATTAATGTGGATGAATAATAGATTATAGAATGTTGCCCTTAGATAAACCAGCTACAAACACTCATACAAGTAATTGTTTAATGTAAACACAACTATGATGTCCTAATTTATTTTTTGCTTCCTTCTGTTTGCTAATTCATTGATGTATTAAACTGCTTAGCTGGAAAAAATACTTTGCAAATAACAATTTCTTTTGTTAACACACTTACAAATGTTTAATATTAATAGTTTAGGAATTGAAGAGGGGAGGTCTGGAATGATGCCATCCCCTGTGCAACATGATTTTCTCAGCTTGCCCATTGCTCAAGATTTAGATCACAGGGCTCATAATAATCTGAATTTTGTGTACCCTGTCTGTGCAGGAGGGGGATGAAAGAGCTGAGAACAGCCTCCTACCTGCCATGTGTCCTACCATATATGTAAGTAGCCAGTGTGCTGAGGGAAGAAAAATTTCTTGGGCCCCCATGTATATGAGCAGATGGGTCGAGACATAACAGACTTAAGGACTGTATACATCAGAATCTTTGTTCTGCTGAATTGCATGCCATGCAGCATACAGAAATTTTATGTTTGGTGCAGCTGTCAGATTCTTACTAGTACTGCTTTGATTTCTCACTGCTTATTAAGAAATCATTCACACTTGTGATGAGCATCATACAGTGATGAGTCATACAATACCTTCTTTATGCTACATCTTTCCAACATTAACAAAGCTGCTTGGTTTTGATTTAAGAGAGGGAAGTGAGTCCAAGTAGCTACTCAGCTCCTGTCTCTTCCACTTATTTACCTAATTTTCTCACAACTTAAATTTTCAGATGTTGGGCATGGATTATTATGATGTAACTCATGCTCAGTACCTCATGATCACATTACTTAAATGATTCATTACAGATTATAACCTTTTACAAGGTTTACAAGGAGGATGATTTCTAGTGGAGTAGCCCCAGTGCAGTTAGACTCCAAGCAAGCACCTCTGTTCCACTTTGCTCATGGAGTACACTGGAAAAGCTGCCTAATGAGAGCTCATCAAGGTTCCTGTGGATGCAGGATTTGTGACATGTAAGCAAGCAGGTTGTCTCATGACCAACTCCCAGTATTAATCTGTTTTCCTATTCATTCAATTAAAAAGAATTAATAAGCTTTTCACATTCTTAAACTCTGTGTTCTGTTCATTCATTCCTTAGGATAGCCTGCTTTTTCCTTTCATTAAAAAAACAGAGACCTAATTTCTCCTCATAATTTCTGTTCAGTTAACCTATTCCATTCATGATATGACTCAACTGATTTTAATATATGGCAGGTAATGTATTTGATCCAGTGAGTTTTAAAGCAATGGACTCTTTACTTACTTTCTCCTACATGTACTTGTTTCTTTAATTTTTTTTCTTAGAAGTCATCAGATGGCAACATTCATATTTTGTAATATAAATACATGGGCATTTGTCTTTGTGGGGTTTAGGATGGTTTGTTTACCACATTCTAATAAACACTGTGATTACCACAAGGCTCTGATCATAGGCGGTACATTATCTTCAGTCTTCTGAATAACAATTTCCTTTATTTGCACAATAACATTCAGGAAAAAAAATGAATGTGTTTTGTCAGCAGTCGCTGTCCCTGCTCTGTGGCCAATATAGTTTCTCTCAAAGGATTTATATTGTGGTTATTAAGGATTTAGAATAAATAGAATTTCTAGGAAGAAAAACTCTTTCCTGTGAGAGGGGTGAGGCCCTGGCACAGGTTGCCCAGAGAAGCTGTGGCTGCCCCACCACTGGAAGTGTTCAAGTCCAGGTTGGATGGGGCTTGGAGCAACCTGGTCTGGTGGGAGGTGTCCCTGTCCATGGCATGGGGTTGGAACTGGATGGTCTGTAAAGTCCTTTCCAACCCAAACCATTCTATGATTCTGTGTTAAATTTGCTTTAATCATTAGAGCCCAAAACTGCCTTAACATCTTTAGTGAAAACAGACATAGTCTCCAAGTTGAGATTCTCGGTGAAAACTGACAGGTGCTTCTAGCAGCACATTGTGTGCTAAGATGCACCAAGTATTTGTTATGAATGTAATTGGTAAAGACTTAATACCCTTATTTTTTTTAATATATAACTTAGAAATCTACTTTAAAAGAGACAATGGAGGTTTCTGGGAGAAGCGTGCAAACAAAAGAAAAACAGCCCTTAAACTTCTCTTGTTCTAATTTTGCTGTGGACACTTTTTCAGTACCATGTAGGATGATAAAGGGAGAAATGTAGTCTTGGGCTGTAGTCACTTAAGAAATAGGAACTGAAAAAAGCTGCATAAAGCACCATGACCAGCAGGTCAAGAGAGGTGATTCTCCCTCTCTACTCTACCTGTGAATCTCCATTTACAGTAATGGAACTCTGAGGTCCCAAGCAGAAGAAAGATATGGAACTATTGGAGCAAGTCCAGAGGAGGGCCCATGAAGATGATCAGATGGCTCAAGCATCTCTTCTAGTAAGAAAAGCTGACAGGGTTGGGGTTGTCCAGCCTGGAAAAGAAAAGACTCTGGGGAGACCATAGAGGGGTTTCCAGTGACGAAAGGGAGTTTATAAAAAAGAGGAAGAGGGAGACTTTTTACCAGATTCTGTAGTGACAGGGTAAGGGTTTGTGATGGTTTGAACCTGAGTTGATGGACAGTTGTTTAGACCAATAGCGCTTCTTGAAATTCACATATTTAAACCAGGTGGGAGCCCGGGAAATCTCTCTTCCTTCTGGCTTTTGGGCTGGTAAGAGGGCTCTGGCCAGCAGACCAGTCTGGGCCTGGCTGGGCCTGGCTGGGCCTGACCACTCAGCCCTGGCAGGGGCTGGGGCCAGACCCGCGGCTCCATGAGGGCCGTGATGCTCTCCCTCCCTTTTCCAAGGCAGCCAGAAATGGACTTTTTACAGCTACAGCCGAAACCAGCTCCTGGCTGCTGCCCAGCAGAGATCATGTGACCACCAGAGAGATAAGTTGTAGCTGCAAGCCAAGGCTCCGGGTAAGATTAACCCCTTCTGAACTGTAAATTCCCCAGAAGAGATGAGACCTGCC
>VZRQ01005554.1:0-14128 GCA_013397975.1 Machaerirhynchus nigripectus | reverse complement strand
GCAAGCTATGAAAACAGTAAGATGGTTTTTGTAAATAGTATCTGAACACCTGGTGTTTTTCTGCTCTGTTTGGGTACAAGGCAGAAAATATTTTTAAATAGGCGTTGTAGGACTTCAACCAATCACCCCAGGAGGTGGGTGATCACTGATCAATCACCTTATGGAATTATAGCATATAAGCAGAAGTTGTAAATAATAAAATTCATTCCATTTTCTCATTGGATTTGTGTGTGCTGCATCTCTCCTTCCTGGGTACTGCAGTGACACAATGGAAGGTGTACCTGTCCACAGCAGGGGCTTGGAACTAGATGATTTTTAAGGTCTCTTGCAACCAAAACCATTTTATGATTCTATGAAGAGTGTAAATTAATAAATTTCACACTGCCTACATATATTTATTTTGCATGGCCTGGTTTTTGGTAGCAGGGGGGTCACAGGGGTGGCTTCTCTGAGAAGCTGCTAGAAGCTTCCACCATGTCCGGAATCACTCAGTCATTTATATAACGCACTGGTGTATGAAATTAAGAAAAATGTGAGTGTGAGTTTTGTTCTTACGTACTTTTTAATTCTCAACTAAGAAAAACCTTTGAAAAACTCTATGCTGGTTAGCATCTGCAAAACCTACTTTTGTGCTTGAAATTTTAATGAATTGAAGCCTGCCCTTGCAATTTGGTAGCTGCTGCTTGGGCCTTGTGTGTAATTTTCTATTTACTATCAGCTCCACGGAAGTTCAAAGCTGCTACCTTGTAGCATAGCCACAGGGAGTTGGGTTTTTAGACTCAGTGTGAAAAATAATGGAAGATTATCTTGTCTAGAAACCTTAGGACATTTATTTCATAGACTTACTTGGTAAAGCATTCTAGGCATGTAATCATTTGAGATGTCTCATAGACAAGAGATAAGTACTGTTACACAGGAGTGTTGCTAGTATTGATAGGCAGATACTAATCGCTTTGTGATTCTCACTAAAGTGATGTATCCTTAGAGATGCCCCAGAGTGCAGGAAGCAGGGAATGATGAATTTAGAAAGATACTTTTGATAATGTCTTTGTAGTTCTATTGAATTATAAAGGGCTTACCTTGGCTTGAGTGCTCTGGGTGTCTATCACACACCCTCCAGCAAACACCAGGTGCACCCCAGTAAGACACCCCCAGGTCATAACCCCTGTCCCAAAGCCCCCCCAGTTACCTCCATGCAGCTGCTCTAAGGTTTGTGCCAAGGTGCTGACTCATGGGCCATTTAAAGCCTTGTATCTCACCTGGACAGGTGTCATAAAGGACAGAAGGCAGGACCAGGAAAGCCTCTTTGAGACTACTCCTGTGGTGAGCATGGCATGGTATGTTACAGCCCTGGAGTTCTTGCAACTGAGAGTGTTGAAGTCTGTCCCATCCCGCTGTAAAAGGGGAGTCAGGGAGGATTCTATTTGATAGATTTCTTGGACGAAAATAAAGCACAAGCTTGGCAATATTAGATCTGAGGACTGTTTGCTGATAAAAGAGGACGTGTTCCTACCAAAATGGGATAGAAAAGGGAGCAAAGAGAGGAAAAGAGAGATGGAGAGAAACCGAAAACTGGGACAGATCATTACCACTGTACCCTGGGCGCCCTGTTAGCACCAGCTTGGCAGATGGAACGTGTGTGCTTCAAGCTGCGATGAGTCTGCGTAGCTCCCTTGGTGTGCTAGGCGTGATTTCCAAACAGCAGCAGGCTGCGTGTCTCTTCCGTCGGGGCGCACTCGTGGAGCAGTTGCAGGTTGTCACGGTGCGATGGCTGCGGCTGCTCCATCGGGGAAGCAGTGGAGCACTAGGTTGCTGTAGCATCGAGCTGCCTCAGCGAAGTGGCAAAGCAGGGCTGACAGACTGATGCAGACAGGGAAGCAGGACCGCAGGGAGGAAAAGGCAAGGGGATGGGGGGGGGCCCGAGGCTGACCCTCCGGGCGAGCCCCTAATTCCTCCAAGAAACCCAAAGAAAATGGCCAGGGGTGGTGGTGCAGTTGCTTTTATTTGCTAAGGCTCCTCCCATAGCCTGATTTCCCAGGCATTTTTTCCGGGCATCTGGGGATCTGCCCCACCGGCAAGGAGGTGGAGGGGATAGGGGGTCGCTTGCAGCCCAGTTGTGGAAGCTTTCTCTCCCCTGACTGGCTGCCATGCAAGGTCTTCCCTGGGACAGGGCTCTCAGCATGTGTACTGCCCCTGTAGTAGTTTTTCACCTCATGTATAACATATGTTGATGCATAAATAAAAATCAAATTAGTCCCTCTCACCACCCCATGACCCAACATTGTTCATATGGTGATAATGACAGAGCCAGGAGAAAAGAAAAAGAGAGAGAGAAAAAAAGCGTAGGGATATCTAACAACTTGGATTTCTTAGCGTATTTAACATTGCGTAACAACAGAACTACACAATTCACATATACTGAAGCCTGCTGGACCTGTGTGTTAAGTATTCTGACTTCACACTTTAGTCCAGCATGCTGTTCCACCTCCAAAACATGACAATAACAACAGTAATAACCATTATTAACACTGCATACAGTTACCCTGTAATACAAACAAACAGAGCTGGGAACATAACTATAACATCAGAATGAGGGAATAATCCACCTGGAATTATTTCCACTCCTACTAACACATACCGTTTCCCTTCTGATCTCCTGAAAGGTCCAATATAATCAACCTGCCAAGCCTCGCACAGTCCTCGTCCTTCTCCTAGATGTAATGGAGGCTCCTCTAAGGGGTGTCTCTCAAGTCAGACACAACATTCCTCACAGGCTGAAATGCACGCCCTGCAATTCTCTCTCTTAACAGGCCAGCCTCAGGCATGAGCCTCTACATACAAGTCTTTTGCCCAAGTGTGGCTTCGTTTCACATACAGTCACTCCAGGACGTGTTCCCAGTTGTCAGCTACCACCTCCTGGTTTAATGGGGCCAGTCTGGTCAGTTCATCTACTCTGTCATTCCATTTGGCCACTGGATCATCCCCTGTTTGGTGAGTGGCTATCCATTCTACTGCAAAATCACCTTTCTTAGCAAATGCTAAGATATTCTGCCACTGTGGGAGTTTTGGCCTCCGTACAAGTCCAGGTTCTTTATCTCTCTCGCCTCTGGGAAGCTTTACCTTCGAGCCCAAACAGATGAGAAATGCCTGCAGATGTTGTTTTAGGTTGTTTATTTCTTCTTATCTCTAGCTAGCCCTCAGCTCCGGCCGCAAGTCTGATGCTAGCTGTGTCCGAGCGGGAACTGCCCAGTCCTGGGCCATCCCGTCCCTTTTGTACCCTTTCCATGATCCAACCATTCTTCACAACGTATTTATTATTTACTATTTTATACCAATTAATTTGCACCTATTCTAGACATGCAATTTCTACCTCTTTTTCATTCTACCAATCATTTAGTGCCACCACCACCAGAGAAGATGGAGGAGAAGCAGAAGAAGAAGAAAGGCAGGGCAACGCCCAAAATCCTCTATCTTAAGTTTTTTATCTTTATTCTAAAAACCCTAAAATCGACTTTTTTACCTTGTAACATACTAAACCACTACTTATTTTAAACTCTCGTGTTTTGCAATGTTTCTCGCAGTGTTGGTAATTTCTCCCATGGACTAAGATCAAAACCACCTTCATTCTTGGCTTCTAGCCAGGGTCTGGGACCCTCTCACTGGGGCTTCGGAACTCCCTGACCTGCCAGGGCTGCCAGAGGCATGCCTTAGATTCCAACATGCCACTTTTCCTTCTGCCAAACAGGAATCCCATTTACCTCCCACTCATTCTGTTCCCATAACCGAAGCCATTCATTACAGTCCTTAAAGATAGCAAAGGAATCAGTATAAATGAAGGCAGGAGAGAGGGAATGACATTCATGTTTTAAATTACTCCATACAGCCACCAGTTCTCTGATCTGGGCACCACCTTCACCCTCAGCGACAAGCTGTCTTAGTATTGGTCTGTAAGGCAACTGTCCGATACTTCCACACCTTGCCTTCTCACTTAGCTGAGGCATCAGTTTTGCAAGTGTGGGGAGAAGGGTGGTGCAACTTTTGCTACAGGAGAGAGAGGTGTGCCACTCTCCTGATCTGAGGTGCTCCATTTCTGAATAGTTAGCAATTTAGTGGTCCCTTCTGTCACTTTGAAGATGTCACACAGCTGTTTTACTTATGCATACCACCTCCTAACTAAAGCTCTTTGGGCCACCCTGTCAGGGGGAGGCGTTCCTGCTAAAACTGATCACCTCAAATGGTCCCCTCAGCACCTGAGTGCAAATTAAACTTCTGCCAAAAGAAATAAAACATCTCTGGAAACAATAAGTACACCAACAGCATTGCAACAAACTTACTTTAACAAACACACTGTACTACCGGAATGGTCTCCTCAAGGGGTACCCTATTTTAATTAATACAGTTCCCCTGTCCACCCTGAGATTTTTTAGTGGAACCCGTTTCATACACATAGAAATTTGAGGGAGATAGAGAGTTATTCTCTGAGTATCTCCTCTGCAATTCCTCCAGCAGCAGTTACTCTCTGTGTTCTGCTGCAGCTAGCAAAGCCCTAAGGTGGTCATTTTCGATCCTAAATTTCCTAATCCAGCCTCCGGCCCCGCTCTCACCTAGTGTGGGCGAGGCCTTCACTTTGTCTCTACGCAGCTTCTTCAGTGCACTCCTATCCCTGCTCAGCTCTAGTAAGGGGGGTACATCTGAGTTCATGTTCTACTTCTCTGCACTTGGTTTTTCAGATATCCTGCCTGGCCACTTGGTTTTTCAGATATCCTGTCTGGCCACTCAGTTTTTTAGATATCCTGTCTGGCCACTCTGACACTACTTGTTCTAGTTGGTTTGTGGAGACATCATCCATTAGCCTTTTCAGAATCCTCTTCTGCCAACCTTGTGACCAAATTGCCTGTCTCATGAGTGGACATTTCCATCCACCCTGGTTGAAATGGGGGGGAATCCTAGGTGATATTTCCAGAATAAATTGGGTATGTCTCACCTCACAAGTCTCTGGCTTTCTGACTACCAGCTTTACTTGCTGACTACCAGCTTTACCAGCATACTTTTGCCCAAAATTAATCAGTTCCTGGACTACTTCCCTTCAGGTCCATACCTTGCCTCCCCAGGCAGTTGTATCTCCTGCAGGGAAGGAGGTGGTACTGTCCAGGGTGGCAGCAACTCTCTCAGGTGGGGCCAAAGCTTGTATTTTCCCTTTTAATTGTATTGCCATTGGTTTCAGAGAACCGAGGAGCCCTCATATTAGAGTGGCTATCCGGTCAGCATCTACTCTGAACATCATAGGCAGTTCTTGTAAAGGGGTTAGCTTATGCTCATACATTAATGATTTGAATGCATGCCGCCTTTTGAACACTTTCTACTAATTTGTCAGTTGTGCTTTCTATGGCTAGAAGGTCACCTGGGGTTTAAACCTTGATTTGCCCTAAACTGGGCCATAAGACACTTCTGAGACAAAGTCCAAGAAGTGGGTATTTGCTTTATTCAGCACGCTGGGTGTGTGGGGGATCACTCCTCCTAAGACACATACCTCAGGCACACAGCAGTTTACAATATATGGTTGCAATTTATGCATATTCATCGTTTTCCCTAGAAAAGGTGTGGTTATGCAAACTATTTCTTAGAACTCATTATCATTAGCATACCTGGAGCACAGGTGCAGTGCTCTCTGGTGGTCGCGCTGAGGAAGGCTTAGTGGTCATTTTGATGAAGGCTAAACATCTTCCTCCCTTTGCACTTTTCACCTTTCTACTCTAGGCATGCGCAGTCTCTTGCTAGCTGTTTCAGCATTTTCTTCATTGGATCTAGCGAGTTTTTATTCCCTATCTTTTGCCAAGTTATTCAGCTAGCTTCTACATTGGTTACAATGTATCTTATTCTAGCCTCAGTATACCCAAGCATGCCCAAGTACAATGATTTTAACCCATTCAATTTCCAGCCCAGAAGGCTGCCCTCTGGGTTAGAGACCATGGGGCTCGGTGATCCCCAGTGGTAAGGAAAACTCCAGGACCCCTCAGATTCCTTTTCGCTAAGGGCTTGATCTCTGGTCAAAGAAACTCGCCATACAAATTCTGCTTCAGATTCCTGATGAAAGGAATGATGTGGAGGTGTCTTTACAAACAAACTGTCAGCCTGCTGGTAGGTAAAGCCAGATACTGCTTAGGTGACAGAAGCAATAGGAGGAACCATAAATTCCAGGGGAATTCCACAAATTGACAGAAACTGTTGCTCACCCAAGGCCATCCTAAATTCCTAGACTTACTAGAAAAAGAACAGAGATACAAAGAAAAACAGGGGGAACGGGACTAGGGTGTGTGCACATTAGAAGGGGGTCTGTATTAGGCAATTTGGGAAGTCTGTACCTCTCAAATACCTCAGCCAGTGGGGAAAGAGAGAGGGAAATAAGGCCAGGAAATTAGGATAAAAAGGAGGCTGCGTCCCCTAGCAACTTGAGAGACCCCATGCGAAATTGCCCCATGATCTCTCCCTTTATTCATGAATAAAGATACAGGACTCTTCTGTCTCCTTTTTTGATTGTGAATTAATTCCGGATAATCTCTGGCATTGTGGATTAATTTTAACATTGGGGGTGCCGGCTTAAGTCCTTTTTTAACTTGGCTTATTTCGTAGCAGTAAAAGGCACTTCTTTGGTTGCAGTGATGGGGGCCTGATCCTGATAACTTTTGTATAAAAACTCAGTTTTCATTAGCGGGCGGACATGGACCGCGCCGTCAACCCGGCTCTGTGAGCCCGCTGGCTCCCTTCCGGGTTCTGCGCGAGCGACTGCTCTAGCTGTGACATCATCTGGGCGTGCCCTGGGCTCCTGGACCAGCTCCTTTTGCAACGCTCGTATCAAGCTGCTGTTCTGATTTCTTTTCTTTTCTGACTGTCCCTCTAGATCTGCCACCTGAGCTTACAGGGACTGAACCTGTGTCTGCAGAGATTTCATTACGGCCGTCTCCCGACGGCTCCGGTTTACTCTCTCTCGCATGGCTGAAGCCAACACTGCCCTTAACACAGCAGAAGACTGCTTTTCCCTTTCTTGGTTTCAATTTTGCTTTACGATGCAATGCTGTGATATGATCTATCACGCTTGACATGCTGTGCCAATGTACTGTAGCCCACTCCAATCCAGGCACAGAAGATCTAGCTCTGAAGGTTTCTAAAAACTCAAGCAGGGGGGTGGACGGGTCTCCATCTTGCTTCTCCTCCCAGGCAATGTGGTCCAATGCCAGTGCTTATCGGTTTCTGGGGGAGACGATTTTTGGGAGAGGGTCACACTTTATCCCAGTGCCCGAACTAAGCACTCCCCAAACACACACAAAGTTTTCCACTTAACAGCACACCACGTCCCTGAGAGGGTAACACTTGCGCCCCCTGGGAGAAACGCTGCAAGAAGCAGCCTGACAGACTGCAAAAAGGGGGCAAACACTTCTCGAGGACGGTCCCATTGAAAGATTTCCGAGTGCCCCAAAGCACTACCCAAGAGAACTCGCTGTCAGAAGCGACCTAACATACTGCAAGAAGGGGGCAAAAATGCTTCTCGAGTTGAATCCCACTGTAAAATCTCCAGGTGCCCCAAAAAGCACTACTCCAGAGAGCACACCATCAGGCACAAAGGCAATTACACAAAGAGCTACAGAAAGGGGTGTGGAATGCATCTCAGGGAGGGTCACACTGTACAAAAACCTCAAAGTATCCCAAAAGCACTCTCTGAGAGAACACACTGTGAGTGTTACAGGCACCAGATTTCAGGGAGGATCAGACCTTTTTTTTTTTCTTTTAATGCCCAAGTAAATCTCTCCCTAAAAATACACACACTAAATGGTTCAAAGCAGATATAGTATTTTTTGTCAGAGAAATCCCACCGCTGCCACCAATTTAATGTCCTGTCCTGCTGTAAAAGGGGAGTCAGGGAGGATTCTTTTTGATAGATTTCTTGGACGAAAATAAAGCGCAAGCGTGGCAATATTAGATCTGAGAACTGTTTGCTGATAAAGAAAGGTAAGTGCTCCTACCAAAAGGGGGATAGGAAAGAGAGCGGAGGGGAAAAGAGAGATGGAGAGAGAAACAGAAAACCGGGACAGATCATTACCGCTGTACCCGGGCGCCCTGTTAGCACCAGCTTGGCAGATGGAACGTGTGTGCTGCAAGCTGCGATGAGTCTGCGTAGCTCCCTTGGTGTGCTAGGCGCGATTTCCAAACAGCAGCAGGCTGTGTGTCTCTTCTGACAGCAAAAACCAGGTTGCTGTGGCTGTGGGCGCACTCGTGGAGCAGCTGTACATTGTCAGGGTCAGGGTGTGGCGGCTGAGGGTGGCTGTGGCTGCCACTGGGAAACAGTGGAGCATTAGGTTGCTGTGGCGGCTAGCTGCCTTGGGGAAGTGGCAAAGCAGGGCAGACAGACAGATGTGGAGAGGGAAGATAGCCAGGGAAGAAGCAGGACTGCAGGGAGGAAAAGGGGGGGGAAGGCATGGGCCAAGCTGACCCTCCAGGCCAGCTCCTTGATCCCTCCAAGAAACCCAAAGAGAAATGGCCAGGGGTTGTGGTGCAGTTACTTGCTTTTATCTGCTAAGGCTCCTCCCATACCCTGATTTCCCAGGCATGTTTTCCTGGGCATCTGGGGATCTGCCCTGCCAACAATAGGGGAGGGGGTTCATCAGGGGTCGGGTCGCTTGCAGCCCAGTTGTGGAAGCTTTCTCTCCTCCCAACAGCTGCCAGGCAAAGTTTCACCAGGGAGGGCTCCCAGCATGTGTACAGCAGTTTTTCACTTGATGTATAACATATGTTGAGGCATACATAAAAATCAAATTGGTCCCTCTCAAAGTCCCATATCCCATCCAAGCAGGATGGCCATCTCTGCCAGTGCCACACTATGGGGGGTGAGGGGACAGCCAGGGCTAGAGCTGCCACATCTGTTCTCTGCTGGGACTGGACGCCAAGCAGGTGTGAGGTGGGACAGGTGGGAGTGCCTTGGAAGGGGATGTTCATAAATGGTGACAGTGGAGCTGCCCAACAGCTCAAAATCCTGTCTGAATCAGAGTCCCACAGCGAAAATGTTGAGAGCCTCCTTTCACATGCACTGTGAAAGAGGATGACTTGTGCTATACAAGTCCTTATTCCCACCCTGGGCAGGGGATCACTATTTATTTCCCCGTGCAAGAGTCTCAGCCTGGATAGATCAGCCCATTTGCACTGGCTGCCACACAGCCACCTTACCTGTTTTTTGGGGTTTTGTTTTTCGTTTTTTATTTTAGCAAATACTGGGAACACAAACCAAGGCACATGCTGGATCTGTTATCTCCTGATTCTTGAGCTGATCTGTAGCCACAGAATCAGGGTGTTAAGTACTTTTGGAGGCCCCTCTTGGCCAGTCTCTTCAGGAGATGCTGAATATTTTCCAGGGAAGAATATATTTGATGAAATCCTGGTTTTTGTTATCCCAAATGAGCTGTGCATTATGGTCAAATCAAAATAGTTTGCTCAGGGTGGGCAGAAATGGAAAACTGAGGATCTAAATCCACACCCCAAAGGGAAATAGTAGTGTTGCCTTTCCCTCCAGTGCCACAGATTCCCCTTTGAATGATCTAACCGTGTACTTCTGGGTAATATAGAGATGGTGGTAACAAGCCTGGATGTCTAGGGATTCTGACAGAGTTAAGTGGCATGTTTTGAATGAAATTAAATATACCGTGGAAGATTTTCATTCCTGTAGAGAAAATATTTAAAATTCTTAAATTTCATCTTCTTTATGTGTGCGTGTGTCAGGATTTGACACTGACTAGAAGCCAGGCACGCACGAAAAAACTATCCACTTATTTTTCTCTACTATAGCAGAACAGAGGAGGGGAAATTAAAATGAAAACTTCATGAGTTAAGGATTAAGGGAAAAACACTTTAGGCAAAAACAGGTTCAAAACTTAAACAGTATAAAGAAAATGTATTATTAACAGAATTAAAGGTAAAAAGGGTAATGAGAACTAAAAGAAACCTTTAAAACACTTAAACTTTCTTCCCAGCCCCTCCCTCTTTTCCACCAACCATGCAAGGAGACAAAACATGGGGTTTTTGGTCAATCTTTCACATTCTAGAAATCTTTCCTCAGTACGCTTAGGGAAAAGAGTTTCTTTCTCCTGCTGTGCTGTGGGATCCTTCCCACGGGAGATAGTTCTCTTTGCATCTTCTAGCGTGGTCTTAATTTTCACTAATAGCAGCCTGCCCGACCTGCTGTAACGTGAACCTCCCACGAACAGTGCAGCCTTCCCAAAACTGCACATCATGGGTCATTTTAGTTCATGGGGTTTAGTCTTTTAAGGATAAGCTGTTCTAGTCTGGAAGCAAGGGCTCTCTTTCCTTATCTCTGGAAGCAAGGGTCTTCTCTCTCTGTTTGAGTTCCTCACTAGATAACAGCTTTTCAGCATCCACATGCTCCAGCGTGGGCACTTTTCCTCATGGGCTGCGAGTGGATCTCTGCATCCCCCCATGCACTTTATGAATACAGGGAAACAATTTGTTGCATCACAGTTCTCACCACAGATTGCAAAAGAATCTCAGCTGTGACACCTGAAGCACTTCCTCCCCCTCCCTCCTTAGCACTGACCTTAGTGTAGCCATGTTGTTCTTCTCACGTGTTTTCACCTTTTCCTTTTCTCTGACTTGGGATAGGTGTTCATAAGTTCATTTGTTCTCACGTTCTATCAGTTGAAAAGTTTTTATAGAGTTCTACAATGCTGAAAGGCTGATCCCATCCAGGCTCTGCATTGGGGAACTGCTCACCATGCCCCTCACTGCTGGCCATGTGGTCCCTGCTGGCACTGCCTGGGCTATGCTGGTTACAGGCTCCACTCAGCGCCTCTCCTCGTGCGGGGTGCCAAAAAGGAAAAGTTGCTGCCGCCCCTGCCCTTCTGTCCACAGCATGGCTAGTTAAAAGGGGCTAAGCAAGTAAAGTTCATTGCAAGCTGTGCCGAGATGGCAGCAGCCGTGCCACCCTGGCTGTGCGATTTTGGCCATGCCGCCCTGGCTGCGTGGGTGCTCCCGGCACTAGTCCCAGCCACATGGTCTTGGCCATGTGACTGCTTGTGGTGCCAGGATGGCCCCCCAGCGGCACAGCCCCAGCTGCCACGCTGGGAAGGGGCCTGGCAGCCCCTTTGCCACCCCTCAGAGGGGAGCAAGAAAGAGAACTTCCTAAGGTTTTTATCTTTCTTAAATAGGTCATCACAGAGGCGTTACCAACTTCTCTAATTGGGCTAGTAACTTGCCCATTGTCAGACACTTAAGTGATTGGCTCCGTGCTGGACATACTAGAAGCTTCGAGCAGCTTTCTCCTGCCCACTGAAAAACTAGATTGTTTTTAAACTAAAACAGCATGCAACTTTTTGCTGCTCTCACTGTCCAACTGAAAATAAAACTAGCTTTTGCACAGCCAAACGGAAAAGAGAGATGTTGCTAGGTCTTAGATTCTTGGACATTTTTTAGAGTAAGTTTTAAAATACCTGGCTCATGATCTTGTTATGAATAAACAAGGAGTGTTGGCTTTTGTAGGCCCAACCAGTTAAGGGTTTGAATGTTTGCAGTTTGTAAGAGGTTACAGTTCATCATTAATTTAGAGTCATGATTAATTGTTGATAGGTTACAAAGGATACTGTTAAAATTGGTTGTGTGTTAATGACGTTGTAGGGGGAAGGTAGTGTGAACTTTACTCTCTGCATTAGCATTAGGGATCGAATAATTGAGAGGGAAAAGAGGAACTTTCTAGAAAAGGGATGACATCAGGATATTACAATGAAGGGATAAACCGAGAGCTTTAATTGGATAAGAAGGACAACCAATCATTCGACGCACTGGCATCACCCCATTTGGATGGACCAATTACCAGGACAGCGAGCCAANGACTCTCTTGGTCTCTGACCGCTCTGCTCGATGGTGGTCAGGCACCCCGCACGGCCCTTTCTTCAGGGGTATTGGCTAGCCCGCTGTGGAGACCCTAATTGTTCCCATTTAATAAACTTGTCAGTTTAAAGAATTGTCTTCTGTTCTTCTCAATTAGTCTCTTCATGCTATATGCTAATATATATCTAAAAGAGCTAACAGAAAAAGGTAAGGTTCTTTGCATATGACCTTGTTAGGGCTTCTATAAATGCCAGACTTCTAGGAAATCTTGATGAAAATGGTTGCCTTCAAGCAGCATCCTAGTTACTCTTCTATACGTAAGAGAAAGCAGGAAGACAAAAAACAGGAAAAAGCAAAACCAATTATATGGCAAATATAATTTGTTCAGAGATGCTGAGATCAAGATAGTATTATGTGGTAGTTTGAGAACCTTATGCTAGAGCTTTCAGAAAATACAGTTCCTCTCTTGCTAATTCAGTTCTGTCCAAAAGGAAACAGGATTTAGTCTGTTCTTCACAAAACAAACTAAAAATATTAGTCAGGTATTCCATAAATAAGAATGGACACAGGCCATGTACACCACGCACCAAAACCAAGTTTGGCCCTATTCTAGAAACAAGATTTGGAGAAGACTTCAGTGTTAGTCTTTCTCTGCACATATGAAGATAAATGTGTCTTTCATTTTCAAACTGCAGGTATAAAAACCTTAACTACCAAATTGTGTTAAAACTGAATAATTTTAGAATATTATTGATATTCACATAAAAGCCTAAGCCAAATTTAGGAGTAAAAATTCTGTCATCCCATTTAAACACAGTATAAAACATTTGTTTTCATGAAGTGGCTGTGATCATTGCAGGTTCTACCTGCCCCTAGGTATTGTATTTTACTACCTCTTGAACCTAAAACTGAAGCTCTTGAGGGTAGGTGGCCTCTAGGAACTGAGTTTATTTTTAAATATACACACGCTAGGACTGAACTGGCTGAAAATGTTTTTTCTCCATGTGAAACATTGAAAAGAAAAGATTTATTCTCATATGGATCCCTTTTCTCCTTTGGGATCATTCTAACAATTTGCTTTTTGTTTGGGTGGAAAAATCTATCTGCCCTTCATCCCAGCCAGTTTTAATTCCCACATCACCTAGGAAAGAGGTGAATCGGGAGGGCCTGGTGGGAAATGGCAGCAAAGGGCAAGAAAAACACTGATTTTATCCAATACTAGAATTGTTTCCCTGTGCATGGATGTGAATGATTGGTTTGTAAAACACACCGGAGGGAAGGTAAATCAGTAACAGCTGTTCTCACAAATTTGAAATTAAACACTTACAAAATACTGAAAGAAAGAAGATTTTGTCTTAGAATTTTTAATAACCAAAATTCAATGGAAATTTTCGTAAGTTTTTTTTTTTTTTTTTTTTTTNTGATTTTTTTTTGTTTTTTTTTTTTTTTTTTTTTTTTTTTTTTTTTTTTGCTTACGACAAAAAATTGGGGGGTTTAAATTTTTTTTATTGTTCTGGACATGACTTTCAAAATTGGCCATTTATTTTGATTGGGAAAAAATTTTGATGTGCCTTCAAGGTAACGGTTAAGAAATGATGAATTCTTGTCTTGTAAAGATACAGATTTTTATTGCTGTCATATTGATGTCAGATAATTTGATGACTGGTCCTTCAACAGGATAGAAAAACATAACCTTGGAATAAGTTTCCTTTAATATCTGTCAAATGCCAATTGAAATGTTTTCATTAATGCAGTAATCTCTCATCATGTAAACTGTATTGTCTAATTTGGATAGATTTAATTAAACATCTTCATTAAGTGGAAGTCTGAGGGACTGCTGATGAGAAAAATATCTGATGAGCTGTCCTTCAAGTCACTCTGCATTATTCCATTGGCAAAAAACATCACAAACCAGTAATTTGGGCTAACTTGTTTACTTGAACCCACCCCCTCCTCCCCTCCAGTATTATTTATAGTAGTAGTTTAAATACTGGGTTTTTGAGGAAAAATAGCTAAAGAACGAGGATCTGGAAAGAGGATAGTCTAAGACTGCCTTATTCAAGAAAAGCAATGTCTTGGAGAAAGGAAGACTATGCTTCTTGTTTTCAGGAAAAGTACTTTCAATGTATGGTAGATGGGTAATAGAAAAGGTACTTGGAATAGTATCTTGGAGAGGTCACTTAATTAATTTCATTCAAAACAACTGTAGCATTTTAGTTCCTGTGGGAAAGATTTGAGTGAA
>VZRQ01005550.1:28572-77461 GCA_013397975.1 Machaerirhynchus nigripectus | reverse complement strand
TAGGTTTGGTTTGAAGCATCTCCTCTATCTCTTCCCTCTGAGGAAGAGGCTTCAGCTCTTTCTTCTTCACTGACTTTGGTGTCACTACCATGGATTCTATTCACATGCCTTTGCCCTTCCCTTTCCTCTGACCAGGGAGAAGATTGATGTTTGGAGGTTTGATTTCTTCTGGGGAACTTACAGCGTTGAAAGGGTTAATCTTAGCCAGGCCCGGGTTTGCAGCTGGAACTTCTCTGTCTCTGTTGATCACATGATCTCTGCCGGGCAGCAGCCGGAGCTATTCCCAGTGTAAAGTTCATTTTGGCCACACTGGGGAAGGGGGAGGCCATCCCACGGAGCCGCGCGCCTTGGCCCGGCCCCTGCCGGGCCGAGCAGCCAGGCCCCACTTACCTGTCCAAGGGCCAAAGCAAAAAAGGGATTCCCGAGCTTGTTCATCTCTAAATGTCTTTTTTACAGAGGTGTGTTCTGGAGCTTCTTAAGTGGTTTAACAGAGTTGTCAATATTCAAATTAGCCAGTTGATCAGTTCTATCAGGTCTGGAGGAAGTTACAACAGCCCCTTGCAAAAAATATCACTTCTGTGCCTGGTGGAATTTTTTTCTAACTAAAACTCCAAACTGTTCTAACTCATGACACCTCCCCATACACTTTTAATGTAAGCATTAAATGCTTTCTTGAGCTGCAGCTTATTTTTGCTGCACTGTTATATTCAGTCCACAATAGATTTTCCTGGGATATTTTTTCTTTCCTAATGTAGAATATCACCTTATAAAAATGCATGGCCTGGTGTTGTTTCCTGCAAATGCATAAAAAGTTAACAAGGAGACCTAAGACATCCATGAGGAGCTGCACACATGACATCACATATTTGGAATTCTTAACCACCAGTTGGATTCCAGGTGAAATACCCTAGTCATCACAAATAACACTAAATAGTTAAATGTGGGTGACTGAAAACCCAAAGTGAATTATATTAATGAAAATTTTATCACCCTTGGGAGCCTCGATATCAATTTTTTTTACTGTGTTGAATCATTTTTGTCTGAATTACAGCAGAACTGCAACAGACAGTCAAAACATAGTCACTTCTTGCTACTCTGAGCAAGGCAACACAGAACTGCATTCACTGAAGTGGATTCGTGGTCATTTCATACCAGTGTAATCGTGAACAGAAGATGTTGCTGACATTAGAGGGAATTAATTTTAACTCAGGGTGAAACACAATCTCAATTTGATTCACACATGAGAAAAGAATTTTTGACCAAAAGAAAGCAGAGCTCATACTAGAATTGCAGGTCCTTGATGGATCCTGGAGCCAGGAAAAAAATATACATAAACTTTTTTTTGGTTTTCTTCTTAAATGGCACTCCAATTCTGAGCACAAAAAGAAAACGAGTATATTAGATATGTAATTTGTTTCCTTCACTGAAATAAATCTGTAGCAACTTGGGTTAAAACAAAGGAGTCACTCACATGCATAAAACCATACAAACCAGAATGGAGTTGGCCCCTTTCAAATATGTAATTGGCATAAGGAAATTAATAGATTTAGAAATGTCACTTGTATATGGACTCCTGTAATATCACAGCGGTTCAGGAAAATAATCGGATCTTTTTAAGGGTATTTCTTTGAAATGTGACACCTGTAAAGGATTACAAAGGCACATTATAAGGGGATTTTTCATACAATGTTTAATTCTCTCAGAACTTTACATTGAAAGTCTGGGATAATGGAACCTGGGAAAGCCCATGGAACTAAAATATAATCCAAATGAGGATCACTTGGTATTTCTGAACCCATCATTCAGAAACTGTCTTCGTCGCTTTTTAGCTAGGCACCAGCATTCTAGTTACCTACCCAGAAACTGCAACCCAGGATGTGTATATGTATATGCGCCCTTTTGAATGTTAGCACTGTTGCACTTTAATTTGGCAAAGCTCTTTCTACCTACCTTGATCTTTCCTGCCAAATAAGTATTTTATAGTGCCTGTGGAAATAAAATGAACTGTTTTTGAGAAGGTGACTTTTGAAAGCGTAACTTTTACCTGTTTACAGCATATTTTTTTCCCCAGCAGATTCCAGATTCCAAAAGGTAGGATAAAAAGTATAGGCTAGAAGATTTTAATCACAGTCAATGGGTCATAAAACTTTTCTCATAAACAGCATCAGAACCATCTAAATGTTAATAAACTCTTACTTGCACAAACACTACTGGAAAGCTGTTCTAAACCCTCACTGTTGTGATGATTAGAAGCTTATTTCTGACTTCCTGTGAACTTTTTTATAGGCTTTTTTCCTTCCTTGTGTCAAAGTCACCCTTTGTTTTTCTTCTTTCCCATTTTGGAATGTCCTCTTAATATCAGCTGCTATGCACATATATCTGTTTAATATAAATGTTTATATTTAATGTTACATATTATTATATTTAATATTTTTATTTATTTTTAAATTGTTTCTAATTCTTCTATTATTTTTAACTTCTGATCTTAAAATTTGTAGCACAATAATATTGTTATCAGTCAGTAAATACCTGTCCTTCCACAAAAAATCAAGTTATATGAGACAACTTTCCAGCTTTCAAAGCACCCTATTTTTACTGTATACACCTCTCTTTCTTGGTAATAATGATACTTGAAAACATCAGTGAAAGAAACACTCCTTGTTTTGTACAAGACCATCAATGAAAACTTTAACTAAAAAATACTGTGTCATGATTGATATCAGTACTGGTTGCCTGCAGCCAAACTTTTATCTATTTTATAATTCTTGAAACAACTGACATTTCTTTACTCCGAGTTATATAATTTACTCAGTGTCCCAGCTCAGGTGGTGTGGGTGTGACTGCCAGAGTGGCCCCTGGATGATCGGACAGGGAAGTTTCTTTAACACTCTGTGAGGGACTGAAATGTTGGTGGTGAATGACTCAACACAATTGGCCGTTTGCAGAGACAGCAGCATCCTTGGCTGGGGCCAGGTTTAAACCTCCTGTCCAAAGGGGACAAGGGTTTTGGGTATGCGATGGCAAAATCTCTGATCTACATAAGGCAGAGGGGGTGAACACCCACCACCACAGACTACCAGCTGGGTTTTGAACCAGATAGGGAGTAGACCTGCAGGGTGGGTCTTGAAAGGACAGTGCTTTTTACAGCTGGCTCACTTGTAAAACTCCCCTCTGGGCAGATACTGAGACATCCATACACAGGCCTGAGGATGTTATTTCATTCTGAGGGGGCATAACTGGTTTAACTACTCTGATATGAGAGGCAGCTGTCATGTCATTAAATGTGTCATAAACCATCAAAGGCCCCTGAAGGGTCCCCACACTGATTTTTGGGGCCTTCCACCAGAGGACTGTGCATGATCCAGAGTGTTGCAACAGACAGTGTAAAATGTCCCTCCCAGGGGAGTTACCTGAGTCTTCACATGTAAACCTAGGTGTATATTAACCCATTGAACTTTTTGTTTTCCAGGCTTTCCCCACTCCCAACAGATCAAGATTACGACCACCACTTTGACCAACCAACATCGGACTTGTAAAAAGCAAGTCTTGTTACAAGATCCACAGATGGTGATACCTTTCTACCCTTATTCTTTCTTTCTTCTCCTTATACATTTTCTTCTGTGTTATTTTTTATGCCTTTGTATTGCTATATTACTATATATAAATAACCATAAAACCAGTCATTCAGTTTCATTTCACTCTAACCTGTCCCAGTGGATCTATTAACAAGAACCTAAGTTACCCTTACCCTCAGGGGCAGGTCATAACACACTCTTGTCCCATTTCTGGTTATTAGGTAACTTTGTTGTTAGTTAGATGTTTGGTATGGCATCTGATATTTTGCTATGGTATGTTTGCACTAACACTTAAAAATGAATCATTGAATGCTGAGGTGTAATAATTCCTCCTGAATCTTAGCACTCATTATGAAAAATCCATTTAAAAGGTAATGAAGAGGTGGAGGGATGACATTTAAACGCATATTATTTTTAAGCCTTGAAAAAAATGCATGTTGATTCAGTGATTTTATTTAATAACACTTGTATCTTTTTTGTTCCTGTTTAATGGTGATATTTAACCTAAAATCTTCTAGATTGATGCCTCTTGACTTCAAACATTAAGATAATAAGTACTAAGATTACTCACTAAAATAAATTTTTAAAAAAAGTAAATGCAATGTACTTAGTATTAATTTAAATAGACTTTTCCTACAGTACAGAGAATGATATCTTTAATATATTTAGATAAAATTCTGAAATATTGAACTCTTATTTTCTAACTTACCCATTGTTATATATCTTTCACAACTTAATGCCCAACAGGTCTTGAGGGCAAATGATGTCATAAAGGTACAGCATATAAAACTAAAGGGGCTGGTAAACCGATGAGCTATACGGTGGAAAATCAGGGAATGTGCAAAGCCAGCCTTATGCAGTATTACAAATGGGAAAAATCTGGTACCAGATAGACAAACCTTTATTGGAGTCTATCTTATAACTCATTTCATTTCTACCTGAGATTTCATAGGGAAAAAAAAACTTGGAGCACTTCAAATGTATTCAAAAATAGAAATTCTATAGACAATAGAAAATGACAAGAAGACTTTAATATTAAAAATTACTCCCTGGTGCTCTCCAAAAATTTCTTGGCTACTGAGCCTTTGGCACCATCTTGACAAGTACAATGTGTATTGCATTTAGTGTAATAAAAGTATTTATTGCTATGGATAAGCCCCAAGATGTAAGAACACATTACATAAAGAAGTTTTAATTTCTGGCATATAGAAACAATGGAATGAGGTGAAGAAGAAAGAGACTTCATCCAGAAAGCTGCTTCCACTTCAGAAACTGAGGAAAACTAGAGTATTGTCAGGGCCAAAATGGAAAACCAGACAGGTATTTGTTCCTTAAGCAAGCCCTAGAGGTTACACTCCAAAACATTGCAAATAGAGGCGTTCAGGGCTGAGGAAGTGGATATCCAGCGACATGAAAGGTGTATCACCCTGGATGTTTAAAAGTTATCAGATTGTATCATATCACATGGAAGATAGTAAAAGACATCAGATTTAATTGTTCACTACTGCTTTGAAATGAAAAGAAGTTAAATGTGTATGAGCTCTGTCAAAAGACTTGAGTGGTTGAATCTCACTTGTATGCCAGAACTTAAAAGTCCCCAAACAAGAGAAGCTTTTATAACTAAGAAAAGTGAGAGCCTTATTACGGGGTTCTGAAGACAAAGCTTAAATATTTCTTGAATGATATATGTGACTTTCAGTAATATTCTTTACATACCCACACTCAGATATACACACATAGACCATTTTTAAAGCTCTGTTGGTCCACAGGATTTTAATAAGCTTCAGAACCAGTAAGGTTCCCCAAAAGTACTTTGTTGTACAGTAAATTGTGAACATAAATCATAAAGTTTGAGCTAATGGCTCTAGTCACATTAGTGTTGAATGAACAAACAACAAAGCAAAGTCTTCATGATTTCATGAAAGCTTCCCAGCCTTGTTCTAGGCTAAGAAGGACACATGAAACAGATTTGGTATTATTGTAGAAAATAAAATCAGATGGAAGTTTTCCAGAGTGAGAAAAGGGGCTTCATTTCAGCATCACAAACATGAGCACGTGGGGTTTTTTGTATGAATGTGTTCTTATTTTAATCTGAATTGAACTACTTTTAGAAAAAGTATGCCTATAACAGAAGTACGTTTTGGTTTGAAAAGAGTATTACAAACAATAAATGCAAAAAAGCATTTTTTGCAGATTTTTATATTAAAGTTATCATGTCGAAATTGTGTTCTTGTGAAAACAGCACAACAGCCCATTAAATGTTCACCCTAGGTTACCACCTCTCTAAGAGTTATCTACTGAAGTTTTTTTTAACTCACTTTTAAAATATTGTACCAAATGGTGTAATAAGTCTAAGATTCTTACATAACTACTCTGAAACTTTAGAAAAAAGGTTTTATCCCTTTCATAATTTGAAGAAAGTGTGTTTTCTATCAGTTTTACTCAATCCTTTCAACATTTTGTCAGCATCCTGAGCATGTGGCAGATACGGAATCAACATGGTTAATATTTCTTCATCCTTAATCAATGAACTTAAGCCTTTTGCCAGGAAACATCTACCCCTGTGAATATTTACTCTCTCTTTTGCAAATCATCATTTTCTCCAAACAAAGTTTTGGTCTCTCTGTTTCAAAAAAGAACAAGATATTTATATTAAAAAAACCCCTCTTTGGTGTGGAGGCAACATCCAATATGTAAGAAAGATAAGAGGGCTTTGTGGTTGAGATGTAAAAAAAAAAAAGATAAAAATATACTTTTTTTATTAACATCAAGAAAACTTTGTGAAAGATTATCCATTTGTTTCAATATTAAAAACTTAGTTTCCACCTGTAGAGTAGTTTTCACTTAAATCTGTCATCACAACAGGGAACAAGAAACCCTTATTCAGATGATGGCCCAGTTCTTTCCTTTTAACGTATCAGATTTTGACTCTTCCCTTTTTCATCATACTTACTGGTCAGAAGAAACTATTTTTAATATTAAAATTTTAATTTTAATTTAATTGTAATTCAGAAATTATTTATGTAGACACACTTCTTTAGCAGAGGATAAATTCACATAAAGTTTACTGATTTCAGAAGACTTTTCAAAATACATAACTAATGTAGACTGCCACTTTAAATGTTAGAGAAAAATGTCTGGATAATTTTGTTGTAGTGGGAGATATAGTATATGCAATGACATGATCTTCCTTCTCAGACATATAAAACTCAGTCATATGTGCCTGGACTTAATGTATGAAAAGAATAGACCTTATAGAAAAGTCAAATGTTGATGGAAGTTACTTGGTACAGCTTTGGTACTTCATTTGTAGCAAAAAATCTGAAACATGATGTCAATGAATACACTTTTTTCTGACTAGTCTTTTCTTTTTAATGACATATTGTGTTGTAATGAGATGTGGAAAATGGGTGTGTTTCAAGCATGACAAAATATTAAAAAAATCAAGAAAACACATTGCTTATTCACACCTTTTTTCTGAAGCTTATAATTCTTTTAATTATATTCTTTTAGCATGTCAGATATCTGTGATACTTTATGCTGAAAATTTGATTTTTGAAAATGCAGAAGCAAGTGGAAACATAGACCTACAGAATACGAGTGGAACTTGTGATCCTAAGACATTTCTTTTTCCTTGAAATCTCTGTAGGTTCCAGGGAGCATATTTCCAAAATGCCTAAGGCTCAGGTACTTATTGTTCTTGTGAGACTAAACTGGTATCTGGAAAATTCAGTGTAACTTTATACTACTCAACTGAAGAAGCAGCAGATACAGAATTTTTGGAAATGGAAATTACTGCTGAGAAAAGTACCCTGCAGACAAACCAACATTCATGCTGCAATAGTTCTATAACAACACGCAAAAGTGTCAGTCAGTGATATGGTAGTAGTTAAACAAATGTTAACTATTCTTTGGCTAGGATCAAGGAAGGTGGAAGAGCCCACAGTGTAAAAGCAATATTTTGCAGCAGAACACTTTTTTCTCTCATAGCATATTAATGTTTATGTTCATTTCCTCCTGATTTCTGTTGCTTTTGTGCCTTTCATTTTTGCTTCTTCTGGCCCATCCTTTAAAGGCAAATAATTTGCTTAGGAAAAAGTTATGCAGGATGAATAATTTTTTGCTCAAACTATGATATATCAGATGTTTTGTATTCAGACATTTTGTACTTCAATTAGTAGAAAAACCATCCCTCAACAGGACACTGGTTCAAAGTTTTACTAGGTTCGAAGCAAGGGAAAAAGTTCTGAGAAATGTACCTGTGACAAATTACATTATTTCCAGTCGGTACATTTCGGAAGAGTAATTGACAATGCAAGTTGTGTTTCTATATCCTTCTATATTAAGAAAAGAACATGCATTATTCTTGTTTAAAAAATATAAAGGGTTGTACAGTGAAAATCAAATAGTGAAATTCTAACTAAAATTTACAAATAACATCATTGATAGATTTTAATGTCAGTTTTTATAAAATGCATGACATATATCATAAATGACTTGCTTTGATGCCTTGGGTGGCTACCTAGAAACAGAGACTAGACAGGAGTAAGGGAATAAAGGTAGGTATTTATTTGAAAGGCCTTCAAAGGTACACCCTGGGGAGCCAGAGGCTAATTCCAAAATGGACTCCAAGATGGATGACGAGTCACGAGTTCTTCACACTTTTATAGGTTTGCATTTGCATATCAGCATAAATTCACCAATTAAAACTTAAGCTAATGATGTAATTTCTTCAATTTCTCCACCTCTCCAGGGGCTCTAGTTTACACCTTTGGGCCTAGGACAGTCTGAGTGTCCTTGAATAGCAAGCTGAGAGAAGCTTTGTTGTGTCTATCTGGCCTAGGAGAGCAGCTAACAAGCTACAAGAAACTTCAGAGTTACACACTAGGCAATACAGAATTTAAAAAAAGATAAAAGCTAAAACCTAAGGCATCAGCTTGCTTTTTAATGTTTCACTGTTATTTTGCTTTTACTGTCACTAACATTTTCTCTTTTTGCATAAGAGTGAAAAGTCTAAGGATATAGCTTCAGCTGCTTCAACAAATACTGTATATGAAGTGAAATAAATCCTGGCCTTCCAAGATCACATCAGCCTGCAAAACAAACTCGTTATTTTCCCTGGGGTTAAGAATGAGTTGCCTTCACAAGTATACAAAAAATTCAAAGTTTCTGATGCTTCAATGATAATTTGCTTAGGTGAGAAAAGAGGGTTTTCCATTTTTCATAATTTGTTTTAACCAGAAAGAATGTTGCTCCTTTTTCTTCTAAAGCATGCCTTTTTGAAAAGTATATCAAGGACCCCACCAGTTAATTTCCTGAAGAAAATTTTGCATTACCCTGATCTTGCAGCTCAATCTATGCTCCAGTTTTGACTTTTCAGTGACTTATTTGAAAGTATAATGTTGACTTAAATCTGTGGTGTGATGTTTGCTAGAAGTCCTGGTATTACAAAGTTGTTTTTCCACTTTCATATATTACAGAATAATGTATTACAAAATCATTCATAAGGGATGACATTATAAAACCTCGTGAAAGTATATCACATATAGATAAAGAGATGAAGTTGTTTTAGGAAAAATTTCAATAAAATTTGTTACGACTGCACTTACAACCACATGTTTACATGCAGATACAAACAGACAAGCTCTTAAATATAATCCTGTCATAAATAAATCAATTCTCCTTTCATAATTCCAGTGACCTTCTACAGTTTTATCCCAGTATTTAGTTGCACAAAACTCTGCTTTTGATCCTTTTCCAATCATATGAAATAAAAGGAGAGATTTCAAGTTTCATCGAACATTCATATAATTCTACGCTTATATTGTTGAATCATTGATTGCCTTCTTACAACCTTACAATGTGCTTTTCTCTAGAGAAAAACATGCAAATTTCAAAGCAGTGGAGCAACATGCAAGATTTCTTCAGCTGTAGTTTTTGGTGAGAGATGGTGCATTATAAGAAATTGCTTCTAGCAATGACAGCAACATGAAAAATATTTCTGCACTAATGAGGAAGGGAAATTAGGGAAAGGGCAAGTTTACAGTTGTTTATATATTAGTTCTGTATGCCACTATTCTAATCAATATTTCTATATATGTTACACAGTGAATTATTATCAGAGAAATCATTGGCATGGCACCTGGGAAAAGTGTTATTCAAGGTACATCTGTCAAGAGCTTGCTTTTCAGATGGCATATTACATCAACGATATTCATCTGTAGTAGACAACTGTGTTTCATTTTACTGCCTATAGCTGCACAACAAAAATTTGTAGTGATTTTTCCACCTATACCTGATGAAATCATCTGTGGTGAAAGATGGTACAATAAAGTAAGAGAAAAAACTGCCATTGGCTTTCATGGAGTACTGTCTTTTTAATATTTCCGCCAAAATAAGGAATTTTTTTTCAGACTCAAAGCAGAGCAAGGGTATACCCAATGCCAAGTGAATTCTTTTTATCAACTCAATGCATCCAGACAAAAATTAAAGTTGCCCTTTAGCGTCCCCAAGCTCTTAGTCTCTAGTTCACTTTCTTTTGGTGCTGTACTTCCTGAAAGTTACATTATTTGTATGTAAACCATGATAGCTCCAGGTTTCAATGGACTTAAATGATAAAGGGCTTATGACTTCATGCAGCTATTTTACAGGAACAGTTCTCAATAACCTCTTACAAATTGTGAAAGGACTCTTCCAGAGTAGATTCAATCACACTTTGACAAGTTTTTTAGAATTCCATGTAGAAATGGCAATACTCTACCACCATATTTACACATTGCTACTGAAGTGGTATAAAGCTGTTGCTGAGGTATGTCTAAAAAAGTTTAATATTTTCATATTTTTTTTTACCCTGATGTAATTTTTGAACAAACTAAGAATAAAAAACAAACAACCACTTGAACTTTAATTCTAAATGGAGTCATATCTAGAAGGATTAATTTAGATTCTCATGTTCAAGTTTTCATTAAAGTTCTTAGAAACTCATGTCCAAGGTAGCTGATTTTTGTAAATGACTGCTGGGAAGCTTTAGGAAATAATTTATTATCTGTGCTAATGTTATCTTTGAACAAGTTCACTTGCTTATTTAAATTACTAAATTAACTTTCTGTATCTCCATACAATGAAATACCTACAGCATCAGGTATATACATAAATTACTAACTACTATAAATATTTAAAGCAACCTAGCACTGGATTCATAAATTTGTTACTAATTCATCAAAATTATCAAAATTTACTATTTTGATAAAGTGAGAAAATATTCACCGTCTCGCACAAGATGAATTTTACAGAGTTGGAGCATTGGGTTAATACTCAGTGTCAACCATCTGTTTTCCCCATCTACAGGAATGCAAGAGTTTGTCACTGTAGTGTCATTTGTGTAGGTGATGGCCTGAGGCTCTGTCACCAGGGCGGTGGTTTCTAAAGCAGAGTTGTCAGCCACATCTCTTACTATATAAGCCAAGGAATGGCAACCATTTGAATCTTTGACTCAAATATCTAACTAAACATGCATTGTCAGCACAAAATAATTAGGGCTAAAAAAAAAGTTAAACTTTTCTAAGTTGGTTCCAATGTGCTTTTATACTTTTCAGACATGTTCCCTTCCATAGCACCTTTTCCTATGGTTTGAATATGATATTTAAATTCTCATGCGTATATGTGTATGCAGGAGAGTGAGCAAGCAAGCAAGCAACACTAGGATAAGGAGAGACAGCACGTATTTTTTGTGTCATTTTATGGTAAAATAAGAAAACTTGCTTTCCTAATGTATTCAACCCCCTAAATACCCTTGTGGGCAATTAAAAAATGCTTTCTAACTGCCTTTGAGTCACAGCACACTTGACAAGTTTGGCAGATTCCTTGTCAGTTTGCTGAACCTGATGGAAGAGCAGGTCGTCCCAAGCTTATACAGCTCTAGTTTTATAACTCCCAGAGTTCCTTTTTCCAAGAAAGATCTATGTGCTTATCCATTCTAACAGTTTTAAGAGCTTGAACACCTGGTCCTTTAAAGTCTCCCATCTCATATCATTATTTATAAATACTCTAAAACACAGTGCATAAATCATTGTTAGTGTATCAGTGAAAGATAAAAAAAATGCCCTAAATGCACAAATAGGTGCAGTGAAAAAGTCCTTGAAGAAAACTCTCTTTCAGTCATCAATATGCTGAATTGGAACAACAACACTTTCAAAATACATGTTTTTATGCAATAAAACAGAGATTTGTTTTGCGTGTAAGCTACGATTAATTAAAATTCAGGGGTTGAAAACACTTACCGTGTTCTGAGATTTCCTGCAAGACAGAAATATTTGTTGACCCAAGATTAGAACAGCAAACCCATTAAGTAAATTAATAACCCAAATAATTTAAGATTCCTAAGATTTCTAGTGGGAGTTTTAAACAAAGATCTACTACATCTGTTTGACATTCACACTGCTGCTCTCATTATTGTTCTTAGAAAAACATGTACTTTTCCTGAGAACCAGCAAATAGCTGTTATTAATAGGCTGGAAAAAAAAAAAAAAAGTAAATTGGATGGTTAACTTCCCAGCCTAGAAAGTGGTGCTCCTGCAAGTTAACATACGCAGAAAAAGGATTGTGGTATTCTACCCACTTTCTGGTTATATTGAGAGTAGCAGCATCAAGTCATAGCAAACTGAGGGCAGTGTTTGGACAGAATGATAGGAGCAGAATTACTCTTGATTTGTTTTTGCAGCAGGAATTGTTTAGACTGAAATGGGCCTCTTAAAGAAAGTCTTTGCTAGCTACTTTCAAGAAAGGATGGAACTTTGCTATCTATGGACAGAAAATTTGTGTTTGTGCTCTTATCACTTTCCTCGCTATTGCACACAGCTACAGAGAGACCTGTATTCTTATTTACCTCCCTATACCCTTAAAAGACAGAGCATGAAGACCAGAAATGGCCAGAAAATAGGCCATAAGGGGTAGTTTTCCCTCTATGAATTGCCTTAGATCTAGAGAGGCTGAACACCATCAGTATCCCAGGCCACCCAGGCCTGGAGGTAGCCTAGGGAAGAGAGACACGGCAGAGTACTAAAGATGAAGCTCGTGGAGTCTTATATCAGTTTTCTCTGCATAAGGAATGAGTTGATATGTAGCAGAGGCAGGTGAAATGCAAACAGCGTGACTTCATAGGGACAGCAAGCACCTGGGTCCCGAAAATATCCTTTATAGCTCAATGTGAATCATAGAGCAAAATCCAAATACACACTTCAGAAGGGTTGTGGGGACAGTATCTGAAAGTCACTTTTGTAAGTGGAAGAGTTCAGTTGTATTCATCATATCCAGAGCACTCTCTTTGGAGCTAGGACCTTGAAAGCCTTTGGATTCTTTTAAATGCGTATCGTATCATTTTGAGACTCAATAAATGAGGTTTGGCAGCCTACCTGAAACTAAGGAAATGTATCGTTGTCAGCAACAGCCACAGTGAAATTATCATCTACCCTGTTCTCCATTTTCATTATTATCACCAGAACAAGTGTTGTTATAATTTCTTTTTCAGTTAAAAACCTTATTGTGCAAGCCAAAAAAAATCTACATTAAAAAAACTTTGAGTAAACCAAATGGTATATCAAAAACCAGTCAGAAATGGTTATCAGAAACTTGGCAAGCATAGGAGGCATTTATATGTTTTTATGTTGCCTGAATATCTAAGAAAGGTTATCAGATTTTCAAAATTAAATCCTACCAGAAAGAAATACCTAAAAATTTTTCCATATTTTCTGACCTTTTTAAACACAGCTCTTGTATCTCAAAATGGTCATAATCCAAGTAATATCATATGAGATACATTTGTAGTAAATACTAGGTTTCTACCAAGTCTCTTCCAGGTCTTTAGGTCCTTTCCATGATGTTTAAGAGAACCATTTATTTTCTTTTTTAAAAGTACCAAAAGAATTTTAAATTTTCATCATCAGTTTCTCACTGGATTTCATGTAACACTTTGCTTAAACTTTTACCCATTTTCAAAACAAGAACTTACTTTTAAGATATCTGTCCAATTCTCCCACCAATATTTATATCTAGACAGTCTTTCAAGACCCCTGGTGCCTATATAACTGAACAGCAGGTAAAGTTTATGGATGAAATTGCTGAAGGAAAAAGCCATAAACAACTATGTGCATTATCCCAGTGTACTCCTCCAAGCTGAATTTTCAGCACTTTCACAAGCTGTCAATAGGTCTCTGAAAACCCACTGCTTTAAATCTAAAGACAGCGAATCCTCCAGATGGTATCTACTGAATTTTGTGGATTGGAATCTACTTTATTAGAGGTATAAATTCCACGTTTTGAAACTTCTTTTTCTTTTGTCAGATACAATTGTTGAATGTAGTCATAAAATTGTCTAGTGCTATTTCTTCTGTTAATTAGTCAATACATTGTGTGAGTTTTCCTGAAGAATGTAAACTGAGATGCAGGTGATTCTAATGACAATATTTAGGCATAAGAGTGCACTACCAATTTTTTAATATATTTTTTAGCTATATTATAACATTGTTTTGTTTCAGAGAGCTTGTCACACTTGTGAAAAAATCTCGAAAGCACATACTAAATGAAAAAATAACATTGCCATCAGTGAGATACGACCTATGGTCCATTGATTCTATATGTAAGAGTTAACCTTGAACTTCATAGCAAATAAAATATGGTATATATATATAAATTGTGTAATAAACCAAGATTACTCAGTCACTCTTTTTGGAAGCTTTTAAAGCAAAACTGTTCTTGATTTGGAAAGCCAGATGAAAGAAAAATTACCTTTCCCTCTTATGTTTCCTAGTTTAGGGTCAAACGCTGACATTAAATGATTAATCAGATTTTGTTGGCTGATAATTAAATTTAGTTGCTTGTAACTTAAGAATTTCATGACAGCAGGAAAAAACCAACTTACCTTTCCAAGGGAAGTAAAACAATTATTAATGAAATCAGGGAACATGCATGAAAATCCATTTTCTTTGCTATACCCCATGCTCTCCAAACCTAGAGCTATACCTAAGAGATTTTCTGGGTCAAGGTCTCTGGTTTTCAGGAGCTTCTCTAGACCAGTACCCAAGCAGGGTGTGAAGACTCACCCATGTTTACATTAGAAGATCATACAAAGAGCTGACCTAACTAGTGCTATCTCCAGCTTCCCTTACTACCTTGTCCCTATCACTAACCACAGCCTGCAGAGTTAAGCCCATCATGAGGATCATCTTTCTGGACTCCCTTGGGAACACTTCCTACCCTGTTATCCATGCCTGCCACTAAACCCATCAATGAGATATCTAACCTCAGTATTCTCCACTCCATCCTGTATTACACTGATTTCTATCGGCTCCCTTAGCATTCCCCAGTCCAAGTGTCACCACCACTGGCCAGTGGTTCTTTGGGGCAGAATAGCAGATACAAACATCAATTACAGATAAGGATTCAGATGATAATGGCTGAAACCCCGGAATTTCCAAGTACTGCAAGGATAATTTCAGCCCCATCCATTCCTCTTATCTCTCCTTCCAGCAGTAAGGATTTCAGAGGGTATATGTACATCTTGAAACATAAGAGCAGTGCAGGTAAAATATGGTACATGCATTGGGTAGAACTCCATGTTTGTTCCAAAACACAGAGGGAACCAAGAGTAGAGGACAATAAAAATGCTATGAAAATAAAACATTTGCAATTTGTATAAGTGTTTTTTAGTAAGATATGGCTGAAAATGTTAATTTTAAGATTATTATAAAATGTGCTACTGTGCCCAGCTCCATTTTTGTATATATAAATGGTCCACAAAACACTGTCATTGGGTATGCATGCTCTTTTGATTAGTGATGTCTCTACAAGGAAAAGCAAGAAAACATTGATTTCCGGACAAAAACACATAAATATGGATGTTTTTAAAAAGTACTTGCTGCAAAATTATCCTTATTTTCTTCTTTCATAGAAGGTTTACAGAAAAGTCTATTCTTTAACTGGAGTTGGGAAAAAAACTTCTATTTCATGCTTGTTTTCTAACAATCCTTACGCTATGTGCAGGTTTCAAAAAATTTAGCTCTACATGTCTCAGGGCTACTGCCTGGTTTAGAGAATTTACCTTTGAAATACTTTTGAATATAGAACCCCTCCTAGGAATGTTCCATCACTATTATCTTCTTTCACTGAGCTCTTCTGTCTTTTTTTCTTAAGTGTTACTGAAAGGAAAATACTTGTTTATATCTATTTATTTCTCTTGCAGAAAGGGATGCCTGTAAGTACATTAGTGTCAATAGTGCAAATTAACATGACATCAATTTGTCCTACCTTTGCATCCACATTTTAAATTAATTTCAATACACTTGACTTTACATGTAGCTTCCAAAGGATCTCAGCTATTCAAATGTCTAGTAAGATTTTGCTTTTAAATTCAAAGGACTCTTTTTTGGCAAAAATAACAAGATACATCTAATTTATTTCCTTTAAATTTCAAATTCTCTCCCTTTCTCTCCCCTTTTCCTCATTCTCTCTCTGTTTCTTATTTTAGTTGCTCCTGTGGCTTGTGGCTACATGTCAGATAGAGGAAATTACTGCAAGACTTTTAAGACACTGTGCTGGTTTTAAAAATCAGTGGGGAAATTAAGACTCAAGCCTCCCCCTCTTGAAGGTGGAGGAAAAATATACTAAGAAAGTTGGAATTTATATAAGTTGGAATCACAGTTTACTGAAGAAATTGCAATAAACACAATGACATTTATAAAAAAAAGATTGTACAAACGAGAGAATGGCTTGCTCTCTGCTGAGTTCAGCCACTACCAGTCCACTGTGCTGGGGGGTGTGGCGGGGGGAAGGCCTGGAGGAGCAGGTTCTGGTGGGGAGGAGGGGATAGGATCTGCAGGTGCCTCTGCTGGAGCAACTGAGGCAAAAAGAAATGGTGCACTTCTGGTCAGGCACCCTGACTTTTCCTGATGAAAAGTCACCCTCCCTAGCTGTGATGTGCGTGATATTGAATAGCAAGCACTAAAAAAGTCCACTCCCTCTCTCCTTAATCGTGATGGACACCATGCATGGCAATACGAAGAATATCCCACATTAGGGTTCTGAGATGAAGAAAGGAGTGCAGTACTCAGTCTCTGGGGGCATCTAAGTGTCCTGGGAGAGCTTCTGGACAATTTAGGAAGTGAGTTTGGACTGGGGGTATGCATTTCGGACTCCCTGCTACTTGGCACCTACTGCAAAGTGCAATTCTAATGTAGTATGAAATCCCAGCACTGGGAAAATACTGTGCTGAGTAACTGCTGTGGAGTAATGATACAGACACAAAACAGCCACTGGGCTAGTTCTGCCAAAAGCTGAGGGGTTCAATACAGAATACTGCATATTTAAAACATCACGCTGTGAGTCCAACCTCTGAGTCTGTAATAAGGTTCTCTGCATAACAGAGAGGAATATTTGCAGGTGTCAAATGGGATCAAGGAACTAAAAGGGGAGTCAGTTAAATGCCTAGAGGAAAAACTGGCTTGAGGAATATGAAAAATGTGTTCAAAAGCATAAGAACATGACCTTAACTTGCAAAAAGACACTTACCTCAGATGAGGTTTCATGATTCTGAGTTCTTAGGTCTCAATGTATGCCCCTCTCCGTGCACTCTAGACACAGCAGGAAAATTAAATAATTTCCTAAGCAGCTTCATAGTTAACATGAAAGTAACAGTAAACATCTGTCAGTAACAGATCTGAGGTCTAGTCTTCTTCTTTAGGGTATTTGAACCTATTAAATTCTAATACTAATTTTTAATTATATAAGTGATAACATCTTAATCCAGGAACATGGGACAGGACTAAGGGACCTCCCTAGGGTTGTTTATACACAGGCAGGGAGGATATTCCTCAGGAAGGTAGAAGAATAGCTAAAGTAGAGAGAAATGAATTGGATTCCCTCCTGCTAATGAGTTCTCAAACCACAGTGTTGGATAAAACAGCACTATCATTTATCACAGGCAAAGCCAAGCTAAATAGAGTCAGAGCTGTGAGAAGGCACACAGGTATGGAACCTGCAGGTAATCTTACTGTGTGAATCTCAGTCATGTTTGAGGAAGAATTAATCATTTAGGTGAAAACAACACTGTTTCTAGGCATGAAGGGGAACATACCTTTAGGTAAGTGGGAAAGATTCCCAGCATTTAACTTGAAGCAAGAGGACACCTATCTGCACAGAGGAATAGGGAATAAGAGCATCCATCAGATCTCTACGGCGACAGTAGCAGGAAAATGCAGCTGTATTTAAGGGATTGCATAGGAAACTTGCAGGTATCCTCATCTCTTTGCTAGAAACTAGCTCCAGTATAAAACCAGGCTTGGTTTGTAGCATCTAGAACAGATACAAATGGAAAAAAGGATTCTTCCAAGAGAAAGAGGGATTCTCTTCTCAGGGCATGACCAGTGCATGACAGGATGCACAGAGAAAGATATCGGCAAAAGCTTTGGTGCCTCTAGATTTTAGAGATATCAGTGGAAAAACAACTGACAAATATTTCTGGGGAACCTGTACATAAAACATTGCTGAAATTAGAGCTATAGATATGAGAAAATGGTACTGTGTTCACTGAGCATGGATTCTGCTATATTTGACTTACAATGTAATGTGTATGGAAGACTTGGGCTCCTACAACACAGGCTTTTAAGTTGTTCTGCATGTACGTGGTTTTCTTTCTCTTGGAACACAGGACATTTGGTAGGTACCTGGAGCAGAGAAATTATCAAGTACCTCTTCTACTACAAGCAAAAAAATCTGACAGGCAAACCCAAACAGATGCAGCTCTATCATGGAGCTGTATAATTAATAATCATATCAGTTATGGATTTAAAAGATTTAATTGTTTTTCCAGAGCAAACCCATTGCAGCTGAAAGATCTGAAGAAAACAGTAGAATAGAAACTTCTGTGACTCATATTTCACATAATTTCCATCTTCAATCAAGATGGGTGAGTCATAAGACAACTCAGGAAAAATTAATTACGATTCAAAAACTCAGATTACAGCAAGACTGTTCCTTAACAAATCAGACCACAGACATATTTCTAACTTAGCATATCTGCTCCCCATGGCTACTGAAGTACCTATCTAATTACTTCTCGACTACCCCAAAGCTTTTTCTCATTCTTGTTAGGTATGACAATACCAAAAGGGATTCAGGAGAGTTTTTCCTTCCTTCCTTCCTTCCTTCCTTCCTTCCTTCCTGGTTGCTCATATACCTTGCTGTAGGACAAATTTGGGGTTTCTCTTGTAATAGTTCAGAGTCTTGACAATCTTCACCTCTCCTGCTGAACGTGTGGTTTGGGCACACCTCAATGACATCTTCAGACATAAACAGTCTCCCATGTAGTTCTGAACACTGGGAACTGACTCACCCCTTGGAGAGAGAGTTTTCATCTAAAATTTAGAGAAGAAGTAGAAAGTTAGTGATAAAGACAGGATCAAAGCACAGTCCTGTTGAAGTCACGTATCTATTCACTATTATTGAGTTCCGTATTGTGAAAATACGTATTTCCACTGCCTCTAAATCAGGAAAATGACACTTATAATTTAATAGTGCAAGCCAAACAATACTGAAGTCAGTGGAAGTTTCTCCAAACACTTCAGTGGGCTTTGGATGCAGTGATAATATGCATTACTGAGCTCAAGGGTAAAAAACTCTTCAGAACATAGACCAATTGAAAGAGATAAAAAGGTTTTTTTCTATCCTGTTGATGGTCCCACATCTGCTTTCAAAGAATAAACAAGTGCATGTATACATAGTATGTGTTACATTGTATATTTCAAATGAATTGACTGTTAATTACTCAGAATTTTTCCCTAGTTACTGTGATTGCTATTTAATATTTTGTTTCTTCTAACTTAATTGGTGATCTAATCACAAGACATTTCGTATTATGAACTATGAATATTATAACTGAGTTAAAAACCCCAAACTATCAGTCTGTTGGTTTTAGCTATATACATCATGGCTACTTATGTATTAAAAATTAATAAACTGGTTAAAGCAGATACCTGAGTTATTAGAACTACTAGCATTTACTTCAGTAATATTAACCACAAACCAAGAATTATTTACCAGAGTTGCCTGTAAACATTAACTAATAAAATACATCTTTGAAAATTTCCATTCTCTTCTGCTTCAGTTTATGAAAAGGCAAAAAAAGGGCTGATTTCATCAAATAAAGCTCTGTTAATTATGCAGTAGGTTAATTACAGAAAAGAATTATATGTGAAGGGACAACTAGGGAATCCTGCTTGTGAATTAAGTGTCCTGGGATTGAACTGAAGAAGTGTTTTCTCCTTCTCTCACCACCTGAGAGACACTGTTAGTTATTCCATGTATTGCACACTGTCAGAATTCAAAATCCAATAAAATGCCAAGGAAAAGTCTTTCCATTCGATTAATTTATTTTTCAATTAACAGTAGACTGGAAATCCCTGCAGTACCTAATCACTATTCTTATTATCTATTTTTAGTTTCCTTTAAGGAGTCATTTTTCTTCCCTAAATCAATTAACTGTTAAGCCATTGCACCCATAGGTACATGGAGGTCATTCTAAATAAATGGGAAAATTACTTAAAATACTGGATCAATGTTCACTTTTGAAATACTTATCAAATCTCAGTACACTGTGCACCTTTCAAACTGTCAAGGCCAGAGTTTTAGACAAGATTCCCAAAGGGATGCAGACAATTACAAGTTCAAGAAGCTTAAAATGTTTTGTAACCTCACTCACAGTTCTTCTTATCTGCAGGAAGAAAAGCGAGCAGGTAAATACAACAAATGAAGGTATATCTATCCTTCAGATAAGGGTTACACCTCAAAAAATAAGACTGTTAAGAGGTTAATGCCTGATATTGTTAGCAGAGTTTTTCAACAAAAACCTAACTGTGGCCTCCACTATCACATAAGCAGATTTATATGCTTCAACAGACTATCCACTGCGTGCACAAGCTTTAGAGGATATTTTCTTTCCATTATCTTCTTTTCAAATGAAACAACTTTGTCCATTTTGACTCTTTAATCCTCATATACTGTTAAATAAGAAAAGTTATGCTTTGTTTTACCAGTGTGGCTAAGTCCAGTAAGTGGAATATAGTTATAACCTACTGACAGTCTTTTCTGTAAGCAATCCTGACTTTATTTAGTTTTGAATTCTTTCTATAGGAATTATGAGAATTGTGTAGAATATTTAAAAGATAAAAGTATCAGTAATAAATACAATGTCATAAATTTTTCTCTAATTTATCTTCCTATTGGTGGACTACATGGAAATTTGTTTGATCTCTAATCAGCTAGTGCATACACAATTTTCTTTGCTGCTACTCCTAGCCACAAATACCCTAATTCCATGAGAAATTACTTTTATTAGCCTTCAACTTCATGTCATTGAACTTTGACCTGACAAAGTTTTCTGGCTTCTGCTGTTAAGACAATTGCAGTTATCTGGTTAATCTGCATAAATACCCTGATTTTTCATGCTACAGATGATGCTTCTCAAATCTTTCAGTATCAGAAATGTCACCAGTGTTCTTATATTTTAGTACGTCTCTTTGAAAAAAATAATCGATTTTCAGGACTGAACCTTGAGGAATGCCATGACTAAACTACCCTCTGATGCCATTCTTCACTATAAAGACAAGCAAAATCACATTTTTCTGAGTAATACACTGGGGTTTTTTTGCAAATGGTTGCTTCAGCAGCATTGATACACTTCTTACTAAGGTACTCTCCTCTACACCAATTCTGAATTTGAATGCAGGGCTAAGATAACTCTGAATACTACAGCAGGATTTCTATCTGCATCTACATGCATGGCCCACTCTTATTGTTGCTTCCAGTTACTTATTGAATTTACAGTTCATGGCCCATAGTCAGAAATAATCTTTCTTCACCTGGAATTCCCAATAACTAGTATTTACTGTATGAAGAGCTCAGAAGCTTGTTTGGTTCAGCAACAGATGCAAGCAGAAAGCCAAATTCCCTCCAGCACTGCTTGGTACAGGGCTACTCTTGGGTGCTCACTCGAAATAGAATGGAATGTTGTCAAATATGTTTATGAGCAGTGCTGCCATGGATGAATGAATGCAATGACAATTGTAATGAAAATAGATGCTGATATTTACATGCATTTAAAATAAATTTAATTGATCAGAAACGATTATATATTGTAGTCATTAATCTTAATTTAAAAATAATTAAAGGATATTGAGATCGCAGGTAACAGCCACAAGACCTTTATTAATTAATCTCATCAGTAGCCCTCATGCATATTGAGTGATAATTTTGACTTCATTTTGTCTCAGTCCAATGGTGGCTTAAACTTGACATTGCACTGCATGCCTACATTACACAAAAGAAAACCCAAACCAACTGCTACGAGGTTTAGGATGATTCTGCACACTGACTGGTTTTTCTCTTTATTGGCTGAAAACTATTATTCTGGTCTGCTGGCAAATTAAATGAAACCATTACTCATTTCACAGATATCAGGGAGCTTCAGTAACGCCTGCTCAGGAGTCATACAGGTGGATTTGAATCATTCACCTCAACTCTGTTCTCTTAATTTTCTCAGCTGCCTGTCCGTTCAATTATCACTTTGATTCTCTGCAAATATCTAGATATTAGAGCTCCTCTTACATGCCTCAAATCAGTAGTAAATTTCATTAGCTTCTTTCTCCACTGCCAAATATTTGAAAAATGTTTTTGTTTTGTGACCCTTCACATCTATTTCTGGATGCAACAACATTTTATTTCAAGAAATGGGGGAATAGGAGAGGAAGAGAGGCTGCATATTTCAAAGACTTAGGTTTTTAGGAGAGGCCACTGAAGACCTCTAACAGAAAGAGGGGTATGAGTTATACAATGCATGCCCTTTTTTCATGAACTGTATTTACTGGTTCTGTTACCACTGGAGCTTACACAGTGGTCAGATAGATGAGCTTTGATGCAATGAAGTACTGAAATCAGTATTATGTCTTCATGAAAGTGAAAAAAGTGTAAAGAAAGCAGTGTAGAAAGAGGCTCCTGGGATCCTGGGAGGCTCCACAGGATCATTTTTTGCTTCCTTTAATATTACTCATCTGAACTGAAGCCAATGCTTTGGCAGTTCAGAACCAGAGCCCTTGGTCTCTACTGATCAAGATGTCCATGGAGGTGCTCTGATTCCAAGCAAGTGAGGCAGCATCTGCTCATACTTTTTGATGCGCAGTGCTGGTATGTGTTAAACAAAAGACTAAACAATTCTTGTTTCAGTATTGCCTCAATCCTTTTTCTGCTGTAAGCACCTTTTGTATTATCACTTAGAAATCCAAAGTGATTCTTTCTTCTGGCAAACTTCCTTGGCTGGAAAGTGAGCTACTTGGTAGATACAATTCCATTAAGGTAATACTGATTGAAACTACATCGGGAAAGGTTAAAAACAGGTTCTGACATATTTTCTCTGCTAGTCCATACACTACAACAGCTGTACACTCTTGCATTACTTAACTTCCAAAATCTTATGAGCTAGATTGGTTTGTAGGATCATTCAAAAGTCATGAGAAAACCAAGCAGTACTGGCAGCTGTAGTCATGCCCTGGTTGAATCTGTCACTTACAACTCGGTATTCAACGCAGTTTGGATCAGGTGCTCGTTTTCTCGTGTTCACATGTTCTCTGTAACTAGGCCTCCTTTGAATCTGCATGCGCAAAGCCTCTTGCCATCTGTTTCTGATCTTCTGGCATGGGAGCTTACTTTTGTTGCTCCAGCTCGTTTTATCCCGTGTTCCATCTTATTGGGAAGGCAATGAAGGAGGACAAACTACTATGCAGCTATTAGATAGCAATCAGATTTTAACTGAAAAAAGAAAATTTGTCTCAAAGTATACATTTGACTCAAAGCTTTGTGGGTCACAGATTTTTCTCAGTCTCCCAATCCTTTCAGCCTCAAAATTTTTCTTTCTTGTCAGCTGCTAAAGTCATCTGCCATGAGTAGATGAATTTTGCTTCTTACGCACTTCAACAATGGGTTTGAAGAAACCTTCATTTATTATTCAAAATTAGGCATCAAATACTAATTCTGTCATTTGCTCACCTTTTCCCAGAACCATGCCATTGCAAAGAATTTAAAGAAAAATTATCATTTAAGAAAATATAATTTTTTATACTGCAAGTTCCTGGTTTTATATTTTAATCAGCTCTAGGAAATAGAAATTTCAATCCTGAAAATTCTGATACCAAAAAAATATATGCATTTATACATCTTAAAAAAAAAAATTGAGAAAATGCTAGCATCCACTGAGGTTGCTGATGTCAGTGAAGTAATATTGAAAATTATTGTGTTTCCTGTTTGATGGTGAGTACTGAGTTTCTTTAATTTATCATCCTCACTCTAGCCATTGCCCTCACTGATTTAAAGGAAAGCAGGACTGAGAAAGCACAACTCTGAAGTTCTTGAACTTTCCAAGCCTGGTGAGAACAGGACTGTTGTACGAGAGCAAGTTTTATATTCTGTTTGCAGCTAATTGTTCCAAAAACTAGACACATAGCTACATATCAGTTGTATTCCAACTTTTTTCTAGATTGATAATACACATGTTTTTATAGAAATACATATATATACACATGCATATATACATATAAATGTTTTTAAGTGTGTGGCTATCTATGCATATGCATATATGTGAGTGAATATATTTATTTATTACTCTTCTTAGTAGTATATATGGAGCCCAGCTCTGGAAAACTGACTGAATCCCTTTCTGACACAAGCATTACTGACAGAATTGTCAATTATTTCCAGCACAGAGTCTTAATTAACAATGTGTGAGCTGGAAAGAACCCAGGTTTATTAGCAGATTCCAGGTTCAGTTTGCATATAATTTGCTAGCAAAGAAGGTACATCACTGTAGCTCAGACAGTCATTCTGAAAGCTCTATAGTTCTTTCTTCTGGTCTGATCTATATTAGTTGTGCTGACCATCATGCAGAACAATTTTGCATCCCATTGTTACAGAGTTTTCCCTGTCAAACCATGAGGAGACTTTTAACACCTCTCTGCTAGAAGCACATAAAATAATAATAATGGGAGCTGTTTATGTTAATTCAGACTACCCCAGGCCTCCTTTTTTTTTTTTTTTTTTTGCATAGTAACTGGTTCAAAATATCAGCATGTGTTAAGAGATCAGGAATAATTTGTAAGAGCTGAATGACAATATTTCCAATGCCTTATTAAACACGAATTAGATTTAAAATGGTGTGACTCTACATGCACTTGTGTGCATCAAGAAGTTTAAACATCTGTTTTATATGTAATGCAGGTTGTAAGGTTCCAAACTTTAATATCAGTGGGAGATATCTTACCATATTTGTTAAAAAATGACACATTCAATTATGTGTTTTTTCAGAACTGGCATAAAAGATTTAGTTCTTTTTTTTTTTTTTTTTAATTAAACAGTTAGCTTAAACAATATGGGGCTCCACTCATCTGACTGCACTTTAAGCCTTATAAATAACAGGATTTCCTTAAATGTCTGTCTGAGAACTAAGACAAGTTATAGTTCCCCAGTGAAGTGTAAGACAAGAAAGTGTAATGCAAGAGAAAAATAATTTTTTTAATATTACAAATGCTTGGATTAAAATTTGAGTCATTTATTCCTGTGTCAGTGGTGCAAGTCAACAAAAAATAAATGGACGAAGGAGAAACAGAGCAACAGAAACAGAATACAAAAATAATCCTGGTAAATCTGCTGGAAGGCACAGCATTAATCCAAAGCAATAAACTTGAATAATACCAACTACAAATCTACGTGTGTAGCACCTGAAAAGGTTATCTGTTAGCTTAGCACCTAGAGCATACACTACATCACAAAACCTGAGTTCAAGTCAAAGATAACACTGAAGACATTGTGCAGTGCAGTATGTTCTGGACTGACATTGCAGGGCAACCCTAGTTAACTGCAGATGCAATGAAAAGTCGAGCAAACAGGAAGCTTCTGAAAGTATACATATTTGCTTAACTCTTTTACAAGGTTGTTCAAACCCAAAAATATTGTCTCCGCAACAGCAAATATATGCTCATGACCAGAACACTGACCCTTTCTTCACAGCTCATGTGAATTTAGCAGATTGGGTGCAAGGTCTAGGTTCTATTTGTGTCTCATTCCCTTGGGTTATTTTCAAAGGCAGAACTATATTCTAGCCCTGCTTTGTTGATAAAATCTGATGTGAAGTCCTCACTTTTTAAGAAAATTATGAGGGTTTTGACATTTCTGCAGGACCAGGGCTTACACCAATCTTATCTGAGCTACCTCTCCCATATCACAGGTTAGTTTCAAGGTTTACTCTACTTATTTCAGTCTCCAGTATGCACTATTTTTTTTCCAACTGTTTCTCAGGTTTCTTTTATTTTTTTTTTTGTTTTTTGCATGTGAAGAGGTAAACACATCATCTACTCTCTGCAGAAGAAGTACAGGCTACTGTAGCTATCTGATGATAAGAAATGTGCTCAGCAGCTCTCTTCCAAATATCAACTTCATATGAGAAGCAGATAGACATTAATTTGCACTGTTACACTTATTAAATGAAAGTGCACAGTGTATGCTGTTCTAAGTACATGTTTCTTCCCACAGCTGAATAGAGAATGACTGGTTACAGGAGACTTCAAAGTATAATACCCTGAGAGTATTATTCTAGGGGAAAAAAAGAACATTCAAATACTTTTGCCTCTAATCTGCTGTGTAAGTATACGTTACTTGTATTAATTAAACTTGTATTTGGTTTTGGTTTTTTTCTTATAGCCTCTACTTACTAATAGGAACAAGCAACATATCTGCCCAAGTCTGTATTTGGTCTGACATTCACTGATGCATTGCCCAGCATTTTCGGCTTGAACTTTTAGGATTAAATCTTAGATTTATTTAGGTTTATGTGAGTTTTGTCATTACAGTTCCTAAGTCAAGAGTTTGCCCTTAAAGATTTCAGCAGTGCACAAATCTAAGCAGTAAATTATGGGACAGTGGGAATGAAATCTTGGTTATGCTGAAGTCTGTTGGCATTTTGCCCATGACCTCAAGAGAGACAACAGTTGTTTTTTATAAACATAAATGGTTTGCTGTTCTGCATTTCAGTTTGGCAAGACAAAAGTGTAGAATTTACTTACATTTAAATAAAACTTTGTATTTAACTCAGAATTTATTTGTTTTGTCTCAAACTCAGCTGCATCCACCAAAAAATATTCCTATCATGACTTAAGTAGCACTTAAGACTTGAAGTGTCCCATCAATTTATACAATTACGGTTTTATTCTAACATCACTCTGGATATAAGTCACCTCAGTTTTAATAATCTGTGTGTTTTAGTTCACTTACTCCACTGTCATACCATTCAGCATGTATTCCACGATATCTTGCAGCTAGCTGTCTTCACTGGAGCCAGACTAGCTTAGCTAAGGTCACTGAAGTATGTTGTCATACTCTAATTGATTATCTCTGGTCCCATAATTGTTCATATCAGATCAGTGGGGTTCAGGACCCCACTGAGGCCTACACTAAACCCAGATGTAATATAAGTCAGCATTACATATATGTTAACTTAGCTAAAACACATTGAATTTAGGGTGTTTAGGGCCCTCAGGATGTCTTGTAGTATCTGATCACTTATTGAGTCAGACAGACACCTAGAGATGATAGGAGAAATTTTTACCATCTAAAAAAGTTTTGACTGAATTCAAAGTTGTAAAAACGAGTTCAGATGGACTCCATGCAATGTCATGTGACTGTTGGACTGTTGGATACATATGCTACCACGTATCCTGAAAACAGATTTATCACTTTTTCAAGCCATGGTCACAGACTACTTTGGAGATGTAGTGGTGTTCTCCCTCAAAGTTGTTCAGTTGTATGCTTGGGGTTTTGACTGCTTTAAATTTGTTTTTCTTATTTTTCTAGATGTCCTTAGGATTATTATACATTTGGTTCCATTTTCCATCTATTAATATTACAGAGCATTGTGACTGCCAAATTATTCCTTTCTACTAAACACTTCCTCTAAATATTTAATCAGAAGTATTCAGTGTGTAAGTTTATGGGATTTCCAGTTTAAAGAAATTATTTTCTGGGAAATTAAACAGAAAAAAAATTAGATTAATTGCTAATAGTTGCTAATAAAATGTGTGCATCACTATCAGTAAAACGCATCTGAAAAAACTCCAAAAAATTATCAATTCATAGATACAGAAAAAAAATTGTCTTCTTTTTTCCTGAGAGCAAAGTATAAAACAGTAAGGTTTCAAAGCATGTTATATTATAACCTGCTACCTTTTCTATTAAGCAACCTAAATTTTTGTGAAATAATTTATAAAATTATATATAAACTGTATTTATTGTCACCCTAATATTATATGCATATATTTCCTTGATGTTAGAATATATTTAGTCATCAAAACTAGTAATTATAAAATAGTGACATTCAGTGGCTGACTGAAAGAAATATTTTTCAAATAATCAAAGAGGATGAAATAAATTGATGTGTACAGGACTGCAGTTTTAATATAATCTCACAGGAATGTAATGAAAGTACCAGTTAATGCCTCAGTCAATAATGATGTGGATTGTAGATTTTAGGACAAAACTCATCAATATATTTTATGATCTAATGTGCAATTTTACATCTTTCATGAAATAAAAAAGAAATGGATGGAACAGTGTTGTATTCAGAACATAAAACAGAGTTGGAGCGCTTTTATGTTTCATAGGAGAAGACTTTCAGCTAATTAATTGTAAATTTCTACAATGCTAAAATTACTTGGCACTGCATAATCCTAATTAAATTCAAGGCCAACTCAAGCAATTCTAACTAAAGAATTGCATGACCACGATTCATAGTCAAACCCACAGTTTTCCATATATTTGCTCTCTAAGCCTCAACTTTAGGCATAGGCATAAAATGCATCAGTATTCTTATGAATCTGTGATGAGAGAGATGTATTTTGATGCATATAGGATTACAGTAAAAAGGAAAAGGTCAGTATTGTGATAAACAGCTACTATAGCATCGGCTTTTGTGGGTAGTGAAAGATAAGAAATATTCTGTATTAGAATATGCTAGGAAATATGTGCATACGTGTTAAGACTAACTTTGCCATGCAGATATTAACTAATTAACATTATAACTGGCATCAAAGTTTCAAGATATTTATAGAGCTTGAGTTATAAGATACTGATATAACCTGAATCATATATTTCTGTACCTATATAATCTGAATCATAACATTCTATACAATGTAATAGCTAGTATATGGTTAACTCATAGCTTAGTGCTTAAATAAACGGAAACTCGCCAGGTGAATAATCTCAAAATCAGACAACTATAGCTAGACAGGGAAGCAGCAGGATGTACAATGAGAAGTTGGCAACAGTGAAACCAATTAGCTACAAAGTAAAGAATTTAAACCGGTTGGATCCAGAAAGACCTAGGAGCACCATAACTGTATATGCTCCAAGGACAAAGTTGAAAAGTTCAAGATGGGAGGAAAACTTGAGCCTTCATCAAAGAAGACCCCCAAAAGACCCTCCCGATCTTAATATGCATGCTCTAAAAGGTGGATCGGGGTAGGAACTATGTTAATCCCTTCTAAAAAAGAAGTGTAAATTAAATTAGTTCTCAGAAAAACTATGCATATGCATTGTGGTTTATTAAAATGCATAATGTTAACGCATATGACAGGGAAGTTTGTGTAAGTGGGTGTGCCTCTGGCTATGACCTATGCACCCAGCGCTGCTGTGTTTGCTTTAAGTGACCTTTGTCCCTTATTGTCCCTTATTAAATCTATAAAACCCCAAAAAAAGAAGAGTGGGCTTTGTTTCTCGCAGTATGCAACAGGGAATAAATCGCATCTTTATGTGGCATGGAAGATCACTTTCACTAACTCATGATTTTAGTGACTTTTAGATTTTGTGGTAATTCTGGTATTTCTGATAATCAGCATTACTCATTAACAATTGAATAAGTGTGTAATATCTCATTATCCTATTGATACCCAAGCCAACTGTAGTCTTAAGAACTTAAAAGGGGACAAGCAAAAATGATGGCATTTTCAGTCCCCTGGGCTATGATTTACATTGGTTTTATTCTCCTGAAATGTATTCAGCACAGCATGACTATGTATGGAGACACATGAACATTTAGTTTCACCTAATGGAGCAAAAAAACCTGGCATTCAACATGCTATTTTAAAACATATTAAATATTTACAACATTGTTTAGTATGTGCATTGCAAAAGAACCAAAAACTCCATGAATGTACTCAACCTACGTCTGTTCCTGATAAACCATAACACTTATCTTGTTTGAAAGCATAATGAGAAGAACAATTAGTCTCTTTTTACAAACAACAAACTCAAAATCATAAACTTAGAACTTCCTTCCCAAAGAAATAAAAAGAAAATCAATTCCAAACACAAATATTTGCTTTGATTTCTTGGTTTCTAATCCAGGGTTTAATCAATAACATTTTTCCTACATAGTGAATAAGTCATTATAAATGGGCTCTGTATTTCAGCATTTCAGTGTAGTTTAGGTCTGTGCTGAGCAACCTTTAGAAAAGGCCTTCAGTTTCTAGGCAGTTCTTGGGGTATTTTATTTGTAGAATCATAGAATCATGAAAGTTGGAAAAGACGTCCAAGATCATTGAGTCCAATCTTTGACCTTGACAACTAAAACATAGCACTAAATGCCATGTCCATGTTTCTAGAATAATTCCAGGGATGTTGACTCCACTACCTCCTTGGACAACTCATTCCAGTGCTTAACCACCCTTTCAGTGAAAAAACTCTTCCTGATGTCCAGCCAAATCCTCCTCTGGCACAGCTTGAGGCCCTTTCCTCTTGTCCCAGTGCCAGGACATGAGGAAGAGTTGCCTGGGAGAAGAGGCTGATACCCAAGTCACTACAACCTTCTGGAAGGAATAGGGTCATTTGCTGCCAGCTGCATAAGGGACTGGAGTCAAGAAATCCATGTTGTTTGGGAGGGCATGGCTTTGTTACACCATGTGATAGCCTGACATGAGCTCTGTCTTTGATAGTGGTGACCATGGCCACCTGCTTCTGGCATTCCTGGAGGCAGAGCATGTTTTTGGGGTGGGACAGACACCAGCTCCCGTAAGATTGGTGTAAGCTGCAAGATGGAGCTGTCCTCAGCAGGGACAGGATCTTGCCTGGCACTGAACCCTGAGCTGGGAAGCTCCACCACACCCAGACTACCATCTACCTCATCTGTGGATAACCTGGAGACCCCTTTCCTTCCTCTCCTTTCCCCTCCAATGAGTGTTTGATACCTATGCAGCACTGGCAGGGGCCCTGCTCACTGCATCTGGAACAAATACAAACTGAACTGCAGTTGCACTTTGCGGGATCAAACCCATCAATTTGTTCAGAAAATTCCTTGCTTTGCCATAAATGTGGTTTGTGAATGAAAATAACCCTTGGATTTGGTTTCTATGGTTACTACTGTACTGAAGAAAACAGTAATTGTCTCATTTATTCATTGATTTATTTCCAATTAAAATGTTGTTTGAACAATCCAGAGACTCTCACTTTTGGGACCGTTTCATATCTGTCTTAATTTTGATGTTCTTAGTTTAAATAGATACCAGTAAATTCCTGTTTCGCTATTTTGCACAAGCCAAAACCGATGCAAGAGAGTGCATCTCTTTATGATAGGATTAAGGCATTTGCTAAATTGTTTAAGCCTAAGATATTACAACACAATGTCGTTTTAATTAAATAGGTAATGTTATGGGCACTTACATCATAAGCTCACCTTGTATCTGCCTGACTTTTCATTGACAATCAATTTTATTTTAACTCCTCAGAAGGGAAAGAAGAAGAAATAGTACTGTTTCTGTTCATATGTCCTCAGCTTTTCTATCAGTAGTTCACCCAAAGAAATATGACTATGAATGACTATTTCTTATTTTAGAAAGAAAGCTCTTAATTTATTTGAATTTTGCTTGAAAAAGGAAATGACGTCTAATGTTATAAACTGATAATGGCACTCTTAGGCTAATCCTTAGTTTCACTTCTAGGTTTTAAGAGCTGACCAATGCCCATCAAGGCCTCACAATTCCCTGTATATGTAACATGACACTCATGTGATTGTTTGGGGTTTTTTTTCCCCCAGCAATTTTAAGCTTCATGATCCTTCTTTTCCCCTGAATCTTTCCCATTCCTGGTATGTTCTTTCTATTGGATCAGGGGACTACTGACACAAAGTATCAAAGGAGTAGTTTGGTTGATTTGCTGTGGATTTATTCAGTAGAATAATTATTCTGTCTGATTTTCTGTTTGCTTTTTAATACTTCTTATCATCTGAAGTGCTTGTTTTTCAAGCCTTCTAAGCATTCTTGCAGGTATTTTCAGGTGGCAAACTGTGCTAACACCAAGATATCATTCCAGAATGGCAATTACCACTTTAAGATTCAATATTTCCTGCACAGTTCTTTCCTTAGTTTCGTTTGTTGATATTCACCTGCTGTGAGTTTCACCTACCCTTTCCCTCTCTACAAGTCTTGTAAGGTTCTTCTGCAATTCTTCAGCCACTGCCTACATATCTACTACTTAACATTGCATCATTCTCCCTTCTTCAAGACTTTGGCTGCAGTTTCATTAATCTGTGGAAGTGAAGGTCTTTGTGTAGCATGCCAGCTCTGTCACTTTTCCCATGCTAGTCCACAACAACTGAGCAAAACTGTGCAACATATCCTATCCCCCATGAACAATACAAAAATTTGTAATTAATCTACCTTAGACATGAAGACACCTCTTTAGACAGAGAGAGATAAAAACTCTGCTATCAACTTGGTTCCTTAATTCTAGACATCTGTCTGAAGGCTAAAGTTTTCTGACATGATTTCTTGGAATCATCTATAATATCCACTGAGCATGGATGAACACTGGGTTGTTAGCAGTTTGAGGGTCACCATATGAGATGAATCCTACTTCAGCTGGGTTTCTCTGTTCTTTTAATTTGTCATAGGATGGTGAGGTATCAGATTTGGATTTTGTTCCATTTAAAACATTCAATTTTAAGACCTTTCTGGGATGTTGCTAGTGCATTCAAATATTATATTGGTTTCTGCAAACTCCACAGTTTATTTATTGGGCTGCAGTTCGATTTTTGGTGATAAACTGCCTGATGAAATAGATCAAAACTTTTCATTATAGGTAGAAGCCACCACTCATCTAAAGTGTTAAGTGAAAGCTATATCTCAATTCACAGGAGAACTGAACTGAAATATAATCCAGCTTGTTTTTAAAAACAAGATCAATAAAAATTGCCATTTCAAAGATAAAAATCATCGTGTGATCTATCCTTAGAATTCCTACTAAATGTAAGTCCTACAATTATTTAAAAAGGCATGATTTAAATTCAACAACTAGCAAAATCAGAATGTTAAAGAGCTCTAAGACCTGCTCAGAGCTCCCATAGTTTTTATGATTAGTTTTCACCAAGACAGAGGAAGAAATGAATGTATTTATCGTCACGGAGTTAAATTTCTTGTTCAACCAGACAACTGGGATGATGCTAAAAAAAAACAATGCAGGACAAGAGAATTTATCTGTTATCTATAGGGATAGAATGAGAAACTCAGCTATTATTAAATTGTTAGTTTCATTTCTTTCTAAGGACCTTCATCAGCTAGTGCCAGCTACAGATTCATCTCCACATTTGTAGTTTGAAATAAGTTTTGAAGGTCGTTATGTGTTTAGAAGTTTTATTTCCATCCTTAACTGATATTTTTCTATCTGCTGATGCTCAAAAAGTGGGAAATAAAAGATCATTAGAAATTAGAGGGAAAACTAACTCAGATTCATTATTGTCTCTCAGGTGCCTTGGAAATTAGGGAAATAGATCACTGAAAAATAATTAATGAATAAAAACTATCAGAGGTGATGTTAGAGACAAAACCCAATTTTAAATTAGCTTGTCTAATTCTCCTTTGACTATCAGCAAAGTCATGGATTAGATGATGCCTTTTTTCTAGTTGACTTTAGCCTAAGGATGAAAATTACAGGAGGTATTTCTCCTTACAATGGCTAGTAGCTTCATTTCCAGGGAGCTAGATGAGCATTGGAAACTCATCTGTTTCAAGGGAAGGCTGGGCAAGTACATGGAAGAAACACCTACTAAGGATTGCTAAGCAGACAGGCCGTAACTTAATCAAGATGTCTTGATCAGAAACCGTGCAGAAAGAGGTTGGTGGCTGTGCAGCAACTAGGGAGGAAATACACTTGTACTGTTCTCATTATTCTCTGTGTGTCCATTATGGTTAATCTTGATCTGAACAGTGTTGCCATTCTTGAAGGGTTTTTAATACGCAGCTGAAAAATACAATTGTAGTAGGAGTAATGGCCAGACAAGCAAATGGGTCCACTGTAGCGTCTTAAAAGCTCTAAGCCAGAAATTTAGAGCTCCAGACTCAGTTCCCTGTTTAATTGTAACCTCTGAATGTGCTCATGTGCAAATCACTGAACTTATTTCCCACCTCAGTTTCCTATTTTCTAAATAGAAGCAATGCTTCTGCAGTCATCAAGAGAAGACATGAGAAAAAAAATGCAGCACTGCTGCCTATTTATTTACAGTTGTCTGATGCAGACTGATTGTGTTTCTGGGTAGCTTCCACAGCCTTGCTTTGGAGATTTTGCATACATTTCCACACTGATTGATCAGAGCTATACAGGCACCTGAGAGTTTCCAAGGCTGATTTTTTTTCTCGCATCTTTTCTTCCCTACTTGTGCTCCATCCTTACAAGATAGCATAGCATCACACTGTTTCACGAGTGTCCAAAAAAGATGGCTTAGAAAAACCATCAGAGGGAAAGCACTTTTAAAATAGTCTATTTATTTTAAAAACTGTATTTAAATTGACTTTAACATGGATTTTTCAGTGTCACCAGAGCCAACCAGTGCCAATATATCACATATCCTGATGCTGACACGAAGTGGACATGAAGATTTACAGCTGTCTCCCTGTGTCTACTTAGTATGATCACTGTATTTATATACAAAAATCTGAACCGTTGACAAAAATTAGACAGAAAGGATAGGGGCATTCATGAATTGCCCAGTCTAGCAGCTAATTCAAAGCCTAAATAGAGTTTCACAGAACGCATCTTTCATGTGTGTATTTTTAGCAGGCAATGGAAAAGGGCTTCCACGTGGTATCAGACACTATTAATCATTACCTGAGGCAAGAGGGGTGGAAAGACTGTTAGACTGAAACCTTTTGCAATCATGTATGTCCTTCATGAAAAGTTTAGCATGACTTATTATCAGAATGCCTGTCCCTCCATGAAATAAAATGGTCAGATGTTTATCTGAGCCTAATTTTGCATTATCAAAGGTCACCTAACCCTTTTTAACACTGAAATGTTACCATGACTACTTTGCTCAGAGCAGCACAAAACAACAACAATAAGTGAGGACAGAAAGAGAAGAAAGGCAACAGCCCACTTCGGCCCTGGTTTCCCTACTGCATGAGCTCGCAAGCCTGAAACCATTGATCTCATCAACTAAGGACCATCACAGATCATACCCATCAATGCTAACTAGAAGGGAGTTCTGTGACTGTATGCTAACTGCTAATTTAGGATGAATTTGTTAAGCACAAATTGTTTTGGGTACATAGTGGTAATGATTGGTAGCGACTGTAAATGTGTATTGTTACTGAATATTGATACAGCAAAGTGGTTTTGAGGTTTGAAAGAGGCACGATCTATCAGTCTTTTAAGCATGCCTATCAGAACCATCTCTAATTTCCTAACAATATCTGGCTTGAAATGTTCCTGCAAGTGAAAGCAATGAGGCTGCATAAGAAATAACTCCACCAGCACTTGTTTGTGTACTGATTCACCTTTAGAGTTGATTTTCCCAGCTCTCATTTTCCGTCTTGGACTCTCTTCTTCCATGTCTTGTCTGCAAAGTAACTCTAAGAGTCTGCTTTTCCTGCACTGTAAAGACCAACAAATCAAAACACAGTTTATTTTGCCCTTTTATACATTTTGAATGTGTACATCACAAAAGACTGATCACAGGGTGTAAAGGCTTTTGACAGCTAAGATCAGTGCATAACAGGATGCCACAAAGTAGAGCCAGTTACAGTGTTTTGAACACTCTCCACATCACTACTTTCTCCACATTTGAAACATGAGACAGTCTATATTGAATATCTGTATTCTGAGAGTCTAAATACCACTAAATTAAATGGTTTTAAATAGAATTAACTTGAAATGACATGAGCAAATATGTCTTTTCTAGCGCACATTTCAGCTAAAGGATTCAAACTTGTGAGAGATAGAAATTGTCTGCTTCATTGCATCATGGGAAGAATATTATCTAACCCATTCAAACTGTAATAGAAAACTATGATTTACACTCCAAAGCCCCTAAACTATTTAATGATGGAAAATACCTCTTGCCACCATCATGCTAATTAAAGTGTCATTGAGGTTAGGAAATGTTCTTTGTACTGTGGTGAGAGAAGATGCAGGCAAATGGAATTTCCTTTCTGATGGTGCTCAGTAAAAGATAATTGACCACTTGTTATTCCTAGGTGTCATGTAATAATAGGACAAGAAAAACCTATTCTATAATAACTATATTGTCAGCAGAGATAGATTTCACCAAAAAAGAAGATACGGAGAGTTTAAAAAACAGTCATAAGGGACAAAATATCCTCTCCTCAGTAAAACACTGCAACGAATATCCAGATTTACACCACATATACACACAAACCAACAGCGGAGTATATTTTATTCCAACCTGTTTTTCAAATATGCCAAATCTGCCTCCATGTACAAAGTAATATTATTGTACTTTACAGTTCTCAAGTGAAACACCATGATTTTGTTGAACTGATCCTTAGAGGTGCTGGTCTTATGACTGAAGTACTTCTTTTTTAAATGCATGTGAAACCAGAAAGTTAGTGAGACTTTATTTTTAGTTTTATTGAGAGTAATAGGCAAAATAAGGGGATGAAATAAATAAAAGGGAAACAAATAAATGAGGTTATTAATGAGAAATAAGGTCTGTGTCTCTAGTTCAAAAAGATCAAAGGACCTCAAACTGATCACTGTATTTTCTAAGGCCAAATGCTCATTGAAGTGATTTGATACTTTATTTCTAAGATAAAAGAGTTCAGTACTACCAGCTGGCATCACAGAAGAGGGCATTTAAACCCTTTTTTCTCAAATGCAGAACTGCTTTTTTTAGCACCATATAATGTAATGAATGGAGTGTATAGACTGTACAGTGATTTCAACAACTTTTTTCCTTTGTTTTTTGGGGTTTTTTGGGTTTTTTTTTTTTTTTTTTTAGTTTTGCTTTGCACATTTAGAGTATATGTTCATTATTTAACATGAGTTCTTACATTTTCCTTGTGTGACAGTGATGCATGCACTTGCCATCTCTCTGGGGCAAGGTCTGCTCTCATACTGTGTGTTTGTTCAGTAGCAAGAACAATATGGTACTGTAGGAACTATGGTAACACAGATAAATAGACACAGTCCTGCCTTCCCTCCATTTATATTTTCTTTTGGGTTAGTGCAAATATTTGTGCATACTGGGGATTCCTACCAAGAGAAAAAGAGATGAAGCCACAGGAGATGCTGAGGTCCAGCAATAGGGTTATACTCCCAGCCGAAGATACAATATATGATCCAGACACTGTCTACGCATTTCTGCTGTGTAATGTAAAATTTATAGATTCTTCATGCCTGTTGTTTGGCCAGCTGGCTGGTAATGAATTGAATGTACTCCAATATCTTGAGAGAGGAGAGTATTTTCAATTGTATCTACCCCATTTTTTGTCTGAGGGGAAAAAAATTCAAACACAGATTTCATAAAATTTCTTTCAGGTTTTCATAATAAATCATTTATTATTCCTCTGTAGTCTGAAAACCATCAAATCAGTTTAACAACCTCACTATGTTTCCTAATAATATTAATTTTCATCTGAAAAAAAATAAATAACGTGATGTATGATTCAAAAATTGGGTATGAAAACGTATTTTTTCAAGATCTGAAAATATGTGCTTCAGCGAATGAACAGGTTAGCAAAGATATACATTCACATATAGTCCACTGAATAGTCGTATTTTCAAATTTTTAAAAAAGTAGACAAAACTGTGGGAAAAGTAGTTAAACTTGTTCAGAGATCACTAAATTTCTCTACGTGGAATCATCAGACAATTGGTAGCATTGGTGGGGCTGCCTCTATTTTGAGTATGTAGGACTGTAACAAACCTCACTGATCAGCAGAAGTGTCCCTCTCCTTCCAAAGCAAGCAGGCAGAACCAGCCATTGATATTTTATACTCCACCAATACTTACGTGGGTGTTACTGGGAGCTGCATTGTAGTGGTGCTATTTTATTGGACTGGTGCAGTTACCTTCCTTTGAGAACCAGCTATGAAACCCACATACAACACTCTGTACAGACAAAAAGGGAAGCCTAAGCTGTAATTGTAATGTATTTCTAGAAACAAAAGAAAATTAAGTGGCATTAACTGATAGATAGAATTAAAACACAACTTAGCTCCTCCTGTGCAATCAAAAATGCTTTGCAGGTGGGGCATGACAGAAAAGTCAAACCCCAAATTTCATCAGTGGCTGTCTAATAAAACCTTTTTTTTTGCCATAAGTGTGTTTTAGAAGTACTTGTTTCTGCATTCTCCAGATCCCCAGAACAGGGCAGGACATAAACTCTCTGGAGACACTGTAATCCCTTATTTTAACAACATTTTTGTCATACTGGCAACAAGCACGGGTAAGATCTGCCAGACAGGGCAGGACTGCAGGAGAGATGCAGCCGGGTCTAAAAGTCACCTTTGCAGTCCTCCTAAATCAACTCTGGTGCATGCTCACTGGCTGTGGCTGGAGACTCAGTGCCAGTGCAATTTTGCATGGAAAATCTGAAGAGCTGGAAAACTCTGCAAAGCAATTCTTGCTGAAAAAATCTTGTCTAGGCATATTTATAAAATTCTCTGTCAGAATTCCATATCTCCATTAGTGATTGTAATTAGTCACTTATATCAGTAATCTCCCTTATGGAGATTTTCTTCAGGTACTTTCTGTGAATTCCAGTGGTCAGTGTTGAATTTTTAGCTCCAACTTCAGGCAATGATAAGCTATACGACGTGTTAAAAATGAAAAAGATAGTATTTTGCCTAAAATAAATATGTATCTGTTTTAAAAAGTAACTTTTTTTCAAAATTGCATTATGGTAAAATCATCTTTTTTTTTAAGACTTCGTTCCCTCTCCCCATTAAACACACATTATGATGTAACAATGAAGTAATCGCATGATGACTAGATGGCAAAAGGATTTAAATACCTTTCTAGGAAAAACAAAAGAAGTAGATATTTCTAATTATCTGGAGGGAAAAAAAGCAGCTACTGTGATTATACTGCAGTGAATCACACCCTCTAAGTGTTGTCACAAGATACACCCATCAAAGGGGAGGGATATACTTTCATTCTAACATATAATTTTTTCTGTTGAAGCTCCTGCTGGATGAGGTGCTACTTTTCAGCTACTAACTGTGATAGTTTGTTCTGTTGTTACTTTATTGCTGTGAGATCCAAAGATACACACGGAGTTCTACAATTTATATATGATAAAATTTTAATGCTATGCATTGACACACCAACTAAATAAAAATTTTAACTGTATCTCTAATGGGGGAAAAACTGAACTGATCATTAACAACAAAACCAAAAATCCTCAGAGTTTCTGTGAGTCAGAAACCTGGTAGTACCAGGAATGTTAGATGTCTCATTCTCGAGGAGATTTATATTTGTACTGGGAGGCATGAAATACAGAAATTGTTCGAAAGGGCTCATTTTCCTGACATTCTCTAGGAGCTCTCATCTGAAGATGTTGTTTATAAGACGAGAATATTCATTATTTTCATTTAACTGCAGTAAATGTACATATCCCAGCACATCTACATTCCCCAAAGAAATTTTTACTACCGTATCTAATTTGGCCAGCCACATAATCTCAGCAAACAAGGTTAGTAAGGCATTATAAAAATGCTGATGATTTTCAAGTGAATCCCAACTTGGCAATCATCACAAAAGCTATTAGTATTCAAAAAGTATATGATATCAAATTAAGGTGCTTTCTCCTTCCCTTCCACCCTTGTCCAGGGTATAAGATCTGCATTATTAGGGATTCTAACCCCTATGTGCAGATCAACATTCTTCTAGTAATAAAACCAAGCATTTTGAATAATATTTTGGATCCAATTAAATGTTTGTTTTCTGTTGGAATTGCTTTAACAGTTAGGATTCTGTCTGTAAACTCATTCTCTGGCAAGGGCAAGAATTCATTTTATATTAAACAGTAAAACATATAAATCCAAACTACTTATTTGGATCTTCTAGGCTTTCATCTGCACTGTTAAGATTTTCAGTCAGCATTCAGGATTTTATTATGTTTCTGTCCTTCAAATAGGACATTTAAGATGCTGTCAGTCGTCAGCAACTTCTTGCTGAACGTGTTTACTTCTACTGTGACCATAAGTGACAGGAAAGTAATTGAAGATGTTTAGACAGGCAGAGGGCACTAGTTCCAAATCCACCTCAAAAAAACGACATTCATGAATGAAAAAAAAAAGACCCAAACTCTATTTTTACATAAAGCAATTCCATTACTGTAGCAAGTTCCCCTTTACTGCAAGTTAAAAGAAAAGATTTAAAAACACAAAGAACCCTTTGCTGCATAGTAAGTACATTGCCACTGCCATTGTACCATTGTTTATTCTCTAAACAGTCATAAGCAGAATTTGTGGCAGGTTCTTCTGCCAGGAAAGGCCGGGTTGTGCTAAGCCCTGAACAAGCATTCTCAGGGACCACATCATCCAAAGGCAAAAGAAATGGAGGAGAAAAACACAAGCTGCAAAGAACAGTTTAGTTGATCAAGAGACTTGGATAAATTCAAATTTAAAGAATCAGGAGTATCAATTACAAGTTGCCATGTGCTTGGTCTTGCAAATAATTTTATTCATTGCTGGATAGGTACATTTTGAAAGCATTTTTTTGAAGATAATGAATAGCAATTACCAGGTGACACATTTTTGGCCATAAAACGCATTTTTGGACAGTAAAGACTGTTAATGAATTTGAGTTGAATTAGTAAAATTATTTCAATCAAGACAATCCTGGGAAAAAATGAAAGTAACTTACATCATATTTGCATAACCAACCTAATTTGGTTATTATTAGCCTTATTTGCAATATGTTTCGTTCTTATTTAGTTTTTTTTTTAATTTAGTTAACTAAATTTAGATTGAAAACATAGCTAATTTTACTTTTTTTCTCTATCTGAAAATAAAAGGCTCATTGAAAACAAATTAAAATCTTTTTGTTTAGTTCACTTTTATATGGTCAAGAGCAAATTTCTTTCAGTATTTTGTTCCTGTGGGAAAGATGACATGAAGTTTCTGTTTGATCCCAAAAGAATTGCAACCAAGGTAATTTTAATGTGTAGCTTCACCAGTGAACCCAAACCAATACTTTGTTTCAATTTTTTTGCACTACTTGCTGGATGAATCTGGTATCCTAGCTTTTGCCAGACATCTGTATCATTTCAGTCTCCCGTGGTTTGTTCAGCTAGCCCAAAGCTGAAAAACTCAGATACATGAATGAATATTGTATATCTGAGATACACCATATTTCAGAGAAAATAAAGGAAAAAATTCAATATAAAATGGCATTAATTCATTACTTTCCCAAAGTACAGTTGTATAGGATCATTCAAAGTTAATAAGCAAATAAGTGTGCTCTCCCAATAATCAGATTTCTTCCACGATCCTTTCTTGCCCTTCTCTTTTTCTCACCTCAGTTTACCATGACTGATCTTTTTTGGGAGGTTTGTCCCTCAACCTGTTTGTTAATATTCCATGAATTTATGCTAAAGTCTACAGCCCAGTCAAGAATCAAGTACATTTAATCTTTCTGCCAAGGAGAGATGAATTCATAAAAATGTAATTACATCCAGTCTGAAAAAATGCCTTGAAGTACCTTCCATCCCTCAAAGGTGAATTTCTGTTTGACAAGCTACTGTAGATATTTCTGAACAGCAGCAGCAGCTAAAAAAAAAAAAAAAACCAAAAAACCAAAAAGCAAAAAGCAGCTGTGGGGGTTTTTGTTCTATGATATCACAGTGGCAAACTTCCTTGTGTTAACTAAGCAGTTTTCAAACACTGTCTCTTTTTATTACATACTATCTACTTAACAAAAGGAAAACAAACACTGATTTCTCAGTGTATGTCTGGAAATAGATAAGGCAGCAATTTGGATAGCAAGAGATTTGATCTGAAAAAACCAAGAAATTTCGTGATATCATAAAGAATCCATTCATTTTCCTTAGCTTTCTTGCAGTGAGATTTCACTACACAAGAATGATTTTCCTTTGACCTATGAAACTTATGTTCCTAATGCCTTAACTTCTGGCAAAATCCACTACAAAGAAAATTCCACAAAGCAGCTTTGACAAATTCAGTGCAACCATTGCAGCAATTTTTTGCTTAGCTGACTAAAAACCTTTCTGCATCTGTTTTTTTTACCTGGTAAACATCGTTTATCAAATACATTTGTGACTGTAGCAGCAATGATACAGAAGGAGGCAAAGATACTGGAGGTCCTTATGCTGGTGTGCCTTTACCAGAGTGATTGAGAAAATGTGGTCTGAAGTGTAATGAAGCTTGACAACACATTATAAAGCAAAGCTTTATTAATACAACAAGAAAGATCAGTAACAACGTGTCCACCCAACCACCTAGAGCAAACATGGAATCGTAAGTGATGCCACAGCTCCAGTGGGGAGCCAGGGACACTGGCTCACCTGGCAGCAGCAGCCAACCATGCAAACGCCTGTAGAATGCGAGTAAGAGTTGTGCTGCGCCTTGGCTCAGACAAGAGTAGTGCGATACGAGGGAATCATGCCTGGTGTGGATAACATGGGAAGAATATTGCCTATGATGCCAATGTCAGTCTGGGCAGGCTGTCAGGAGGAAAGGGCTCAGCAGCCATGCAGGGCCCCTCTCGAGGGACAAAAGTAGCATGTTCCTTAATAACTAAACATGTGAGTTGTGTGACCTTTAGTGTCGGCGCCTGATCCAAGAGATCGGACTATCACAGTTATTCACGATTTATTACTTAAAGTAACAAACAAGGCATCAGTCTCAGAGGTCATGAGGTTTAGTAACAAGTCAACATAACTTAAGATAGTCATGAGTTTCAAAGTTACATGGCAATTTATAACTTTTTGGTCCAATAAGCAATTACCATGAAACTTTGTTTTGACTTGATAACCTATCACCTACTTTTTACTGCAATGCATCTGTCTTTCAACCAACTACTTGCCAGCTCACATAGACACATGTACTTTTATTATAACATCTAAATTCTTAACTTAAACTATAAAATCACATTACTATACTTAAAAACCCTCCACCATATCGCCCAATACATTTTCTTATTTATAACTACAGAAACGTAGGTTTATAATTTTTCTGCTTAAGGTCTATACACCTTCATTATTACATCAACCCCAGATCTTTCCAGGGCTGTAAACTGAACTCATTAGTGCCTGTAGAAGTTTTTACTCTGTTTCCCACACTTTAGAATTACTGCATTTGAACAAGGTAAGGCTTGATGCTTTTCAAATCTGGCAGCACTTACAGGTCTAAACTCCTGTTGGTCTTCCACAGAGTAAGTAGGGATCAGCTGGCTGTACAGGGTATTGTCCTGCAGATCTTCATCACTTTAGGTAAATATTCTGCTTAGGGTGGAAAATAAACTTACAGACCTTCACATTTGTTTTCTTGACCACTTAATTCAGAAGAATTGCATTTCACTAAAAATATGCTGGAGGGCTTCTGTGAGGAATAAGAACTGGAATATGTGAGAGCTGAAATACATGGACCTTCCTGTTCCTTACAGAAGTCTGGGCATACATTCTGATAGTTTGCCTATGTTATTACAACAGTACATCATAGGGATTCATGTATTAAAATTCTTCCTGAAAGTTATTGTAAGCAGTGTCACTGATGTGGAAATTATCATTATCGCATAACAGCTCAGGTATATGAATTAGCTTTGTTAAAATGTTCTTGTAATATTGATCTAATTTGTTATGCTGAAGGAACTTTTATACTTCAGCTATACAGTTCTCGACAGTTCCGAGCAAAGTCTGTGAAGAAGGAGAAGCTTCGTGAAACTTTTATTCTATCCAAGACAGAGATCCAGTTTCTAGAGATGTCTCCAGTTAAACTCCTGATTACTGATGTGTTCAGCGTGAGTCTGTAAGAGTGCTCACCTTGGTAACATAGGTGTGGTTCAGCACTGTTAGCACTATTAGCTCTATCAGCCACTTGCTGTGGCCAAGTCTTATCTTTTCAGTTTCCTGTCCAAAAATTCTCACCGTCTTTGTGAAAGGGAAAACAAAGCTTTTTCATGTTGGTAAAGCAGACAATGTTTTTGATACATAATGCTGTCTGCATTGATAAATGTTCATATAAATATGTTTTATATGTGTTGCTTCAATTCCAAGAAAAAAATAATAGCGCATTTCCTGAAGAAATGGGTCTGAGCCCTTCATTTTAGGTCTGGGTTCGGATACTTCAAGTGATTGTACATGCTTTTCAGGTTGATTGCTGCTCTGTTCCTGTTTTCAAGAGTAGCATTTGGAAGAGACCATCAGGAAGAAAGAAACGTTTGAGGACCAGAAACAAATTCACTCTCTCTTCTGTTAAATGCAAGATAGTAGCTATAATTTAGAGTTTGTAAAGGTATGAAAACCGTATTAAGGTATTTTCTTTCTGGAAAGATATGTCTTTCACCAGAGAAAACTGTGTGTGACATTGAAAATTATTCTATATAATAAACTTACATGGCTAAAATAAAAAGATAATTCATACAGAAACATCATTCGTGGTTGAACATCCTTACTTCAAGAAAGCACCTGCAGGCTAAATTCATTTTTCAATAGCACTGCTTTAATTCTGGAGAAATAACTGTGATATGTGGTTGGTTGTTCATTTTCAACTTGAACATAAACTGGATATCTTGGTTTTGGAGACAAAATTTTAGGAGGAAACGCTTCAGAATGAGCGCCTCCTCCAAAGGGAAAGGGCCTCCCCCTTTCCTTCACCAGTGAAACAAATTGATAACAGCATGTGACTAAGTGGAAAAAAAACCCCAAACTGTTTATTAGCACAAAATAAAGCAGGGCAGAACAGAAATACACCAAATGCCCAGAGAAGGAAAGAGAACACGCGGGCTGACAACTAGTCCCCCCCGTCTCCGGGGAGGGGAAGGGGAAGGAGAAGTCCCCGCAGCAGCCCGGAGCAGGGCAGATGGAAGAAACACCTGTTGATCCTGTGGCGTTGCTCCTCCTCCTCCTCACAACAGGCGGAGCTGGCCGACCTCTGCATCCCCTCGCTCAACAGCTTGGCCCTCCCCGGGGTTCGGACCCGCCGGGGCCACCCCGCGGGCTCGCTGGGGCCACCCTGCAGGCTCCCCGGACCAGAGAGAAGGGAAGGAAAAGCAAGGAGGCCAGGGGGCAGGAAAGGAAAAAAAACCCAACAGAACCTTTTTCCAGCTAGCAGGAACAATACCAAAAAACCCACCAAGAAGCAGTGCAGCACCCCCGGTGCACTCCCTCCCGAGCACGGCTGAGGCCGCTGGAGCCAGAGCCATCGGACCCTGCCACTGAACTGACCCACACCCAGGTCCATCTACAGGTACAGTATCCTTGGGCATTAAGCAGATGGTTAAGGAATAAAGAAGCCTTGTAACATCACTCCAGGACACTGGGTTCAAAATTGTATTTCTATGCCCAGCAATAGGTCCATGAAGACATAAATCACCAAAAGTTTGTTGTTGTTTCTAATATTTGTGGGCTAAACAGCTGAGAAAACATTTGTGTTTTTCTAAATATTAAATGTTTATGTTCACTAAAATTTGACATCTGTTATCTGTATTATGGTGTGTATATGATAATATCAATTTAGGGCTAAGAAAAGCCCTAGTATGCCAGGATCACTTTAAGAAGTTAGAGTGGAAAACAAAGTAATGATGAATGTTTTATTATTCCTTTCTACATTTCAGATCATTCAATACATGAAAATGCTTCATATAAGTAGAGCGACAAAAGGCTATTGTTGAGGTCATACTTCTGGGTGTGCAGAGATTTGAGGATATCGTGATTCTGAAAGGGACTAGGAATAGAACTGAAAGAAAACAGCTTTTTTAGAATCCTTAACATGAAGCAATTTCATTTTCTGCTGTACCTCAGACACCTATGCTCCTCATTGATTTGTACTGTCGCATGAGATTAGTATCAGCTAAGGTACATTATTTTTGTTAGAAACAAAAAGTAGTGTGAGACATGTCAGAACATTACAGAATGTGCAGAACTACACATGGAAGCATGGATCACAGTCACTATTTCTCCTGTCTTTTCAGTGGCAGTGAAATAATAAGATTTTTAATTACTACAGCCTGAAAGCTGCATATAAAAAGTCATCTTTCCAGAGTCTGGGTTTTAACAAGCACATGTGTCAATTCTTGGATGATGGCATCATAAAGGCATTTTCAGTTATATTTTGTTTATTCATTCCTGGTTTGGCTTGTGGGGTTTTTTTACATCACAGATTTATCTGTCCAGAATTTTAAGTGACAGGTTTTGGGGGTTGTCTTTTTTCCACTATAAAAAAATTAAGGGTCTGCTTTATAAACAGAACACAAAACAACAAAATCCAGGGCTCTGTGTTCCAAGGCTTGAGTTTGATTTTCATTTTGTTTTAAATGACCTTTGCTAGCTTATTTCTCAGAAATTAATTGGCTCATTTCCAATTCAATCCATTTAAAGTGAAGGAGTTTGTTTAGACATGACTACAATAAAACCAAAGGAGAAGTTATTGGTAAAAAAATTATATGCAGATAGTCACAGCAAGATCAGTCAGTATGTATGATAAACAGTCAGTTACAGTTTTTGTTAATTATTGGCATTATTGTGGTCACATGATGAATAAAAATGGAATTAAAAAAAGAAAAAGGTGAGAATCTGAACTATAAGCATCCACTGTCTAAGGCCAGGATTCAGCCTTTCTTCCCTTTTCTATCCTATTTACCTTCATTGCAGATTGGAAGCAATTTGAACTCAGATTTTACAAAGCTGAGGCCAACTGCCTTCTCTCAGAAGACATTTAATTACTTAAATAATGAACTCCAAGCTCAATAAGCATAGGAGGTAACAACTATTTCAGGTATATCTTAAACAAAACAAATAAACAAAAATTACAGAAACAATAAAACAGGCCTTGAAAAAATAATCAGGAAATTGACAATGATAAAAATATGCTGATAACGAAATGCAGCTTTTCTTTAGAAAAATCTAAACAGATTTTTTCCCCTGTGATAAATATGCTTCATACTGAGAATACTGGTAATGGTGTACATTTATAGTTTTCAAACTTTGCCAGTGAGGAAACAACAGGAATGCTGAAATCGTTATTGCTATTCTTTAGCTTATGATCCCTGTTCTTCATAGTCTAGTGTAACCAATGACAATTATTCTACAGAGTGCAAGGATCTTGGGCAATGAACAAAGAAATGACATTTATTTTTGTAGAAATAATATGAAGCAATTCAAGGTCAGAATGAAAGAGCATGCGGCTTTTCAGGACTTCACAAATATTTTTTCTCAGAGATTAAACTTTTTTGGAGATTTTTTTCCCTATTTGCATGTAGAAGATGAAAATCCATGGACAACCCAGTATTGATTTATATTTCTTGTGCTAAGTTTCCAACCTTTTTCCGTCCCTATCCTCCTAATGAAACTTTCACAATCTCATTAGGCTCTTGCATTTAATATGTAACTTCAATATGACAAGGTAGAATGAAAGAGTGACCAGACTGATGTCTCTCATTCTATTTCAATCTTCATTCTCTTATCAATAAAAATAAAATAGTGAGTTTCCCAAAATTGCAAAACATGAAACAGAATAATGAACACAAATGAAAACTTCTTGTCAATTTCCCCCGAAGAACCAACTAATGATAAATGACACTGAATTACAACTTAGATGGAAGAGGCAGAGCTTTTTAAAGTAGTTCAGAACAGATGACCAGAAGTTGGGTTTCTTAGGTGACAGGTTTGGCTGATCCCAGGTTGTTGGGTACTCAGCAGAACAGGGATGCAAACCTCCAAGCAACAATTCCTAAATCCTTAGAACAGCTATTGTATTGGAAACCAATTTACTCCCTTTGGGTGTCGCTGGGGGTCCCGATGCTGATCAGCACTGGGATGCCGCGACCTTCCTAGAGAGAGCATCCCACAGGGGAACAGCCCTTCCAGGGGCACTGGGAGGCCTCCCTGGGCAACAGATGACTTCAGCAAGTGTAGCTGCTTCTTAGCTACAAGTGATTCCAGCTCTTGTGATTCAGCTCTTTGTGAAATCACCCAAGGCAAACTCAGGGACAGAGAGACAAGAGCCTCGTATGACATTTCCACAGAGACAGCCTTTATAGCCTGGCAACTCTGCAAAGGGAGTCGGGGACGAGCACTCCATGTTGTCATGGGGAGGGAAAGAGGTTCTTATGGGAAAGGCAGGGGATGGGGTAGAAACCAATTAGCCAACTGGGTACTGGCGATTACCATAAAAGAAACAAGGCATGTTGGGAACTCACCCTAAACTTGAGGAAGGTTGCTTGGCTTTGGGGATTCTTTTGGCCCTGAGGCCCCTTTCCTCCAAGGGAGTGCAGAGGGCTCCTGCGCCAAGGGCTCACAGCCTTCCACATTTGGGAACTAAGTAAACGACAAAAAAAAAAAAATCCCAATGACCAAAAACTTGTTGGGTGGTCTTTTGTTTCTTTGTACTGAGAGGAAGATAAAAGGATTTGGTAACTGTAATAAAGTAGTATGGCCATAAAATATGGTGACTGCAGGCAGAACATGTGCTTGTGTGTAGGTGTCATGTTCTACTATGGGGAACTGCGAGGAGTTCTTTTGAAAATGGATGGTCGGGAACAGAATGAAGCCAAACGAAGCAAACCTTGTATCTGAGACCCCTTTATTGATAACAAAAGGAGAGGGAAAAGGAGTTGTCCGAGTGGAGGAAGGCTAGAGAAGCCAGGAAAAAAGAAAGGAAAATGGAAAAGGACTGGGGGAGGAGAGAGAAAGGGGACAGAGAAAAAAAGAGGGCATTACCACCAGCAGAACCAGGGCAGTGCTGTTGGCTTCCAGGCGGCAGAGG
>VZRQ01005550.1:0-28529 GCA_013397975.1 Machaerirhynchus nigripectus | reverse complement strand
AGCCTGTCGGTGGCCGGGTTGGGTCTGAGCGAGCCTGCGCGGCTCCCGGAGGGGCGCGGCTCCACAGGTGCGGCTCGCACGGTGATGGCTCCAGACACGCGGTGAGTGGGCACTCGGGCGGGAGGACAGGACCCTGGACACGGTTGCGGCAACCGGCTGGATCGGGGTGACAGGACGGGCGGTGACGGCTGGATCGGGCGGCAGCAGAGCTGGATGAAGACAGGAATGCAGGGCGAACTGGCAGGAAGGAGGTCAGGAGCACAGGAGGGCAGGGCAGGTGCGAGGGCGAGCCGGCAGGCAGGCAGAAGGCAGGCAGGCTGGGGCCAGGGCAAAAGAGGGAGCGAGTGGCAACAGTGAACAGTAGCAAGCCTTGGTGTGCAGCAGCAAGTCCCCAGCGAGCAAGTCCCCGGTGAGCAGCAGCAAGCCCTGACAGAGTTGGTTTTTATCCCCTCCCAAAGTCAGCCTGCCCACAGGGAACCATTGGTCCAGTCCAACCTTCCTGTGCCATCCATTGGTAGAGACCTTCTTGCAACCTGGCTGGAGAAGCCCCTCCACAGTGTCTCTTGCTGCCTGCCTGGTGTGGGGTGTTGCCAGGTGAAGTCACCCCAGAGACGAGGCTTCCCCTACTCCTGGCTGCCTCCTGCAAGTGGCACATGTGCACCCCTCCTCCACATGCCTCTGACAGCCCTGAAAACCAGAGCTGAGGCAAACTGAAATGGCTCCTCACAGTAGGAAAGAAATAAAAAAAAGGAAAAACATGTGGACAGTAATGAAACTACAACAAAGGCGATCCTCAGTAAACCGTCCTCTGATAGGGGGCTGGGGAAAAACTTGGACCAGAAACTACCAAATAATACTCTACTGACAAGTAGTTAGGGCTGAATCTGAAGGGAAATGAAGGCACAACAGATAAACCAAGGAAAAAAAATAAGATGTAGAGGCAAAAAAAAGGGGTGCAAAGAAGAATGATGAAAACCAGCAAAAAGGAAAAAAGGTGCAGAAGGAAAAAACAGCAAGAAAATAACTCAAAATATCCCAAAAGTACAAAATTAGAAGTAATACTTTAATCATTTACCAAAAATTACTTCTGAGACACTAGAGCAAACAATCATTAAGTGGTCATATTTTTTCTGGTGGATGAGGAATGTTTTAAATATTACATATGATTTTAAGAAAAGTTTCAATACATAGTATCCCTTCTGGAGATAACTATTTGCAAAACACATGCAGCATTAGCACATATCCTTGAGGGTTAAATATGAATATCAGTACTTGATGAGAAAAAAGACAGACTTACAATCAAGACCTTTGTACATCTCCATTTGAAGTTATAAGATAAATAAATTACTATAATTAATATTTATTTCTGCTTCATTCTCTTCTTTGTATCCTCTTAATACCTTAATTTCTGGGCACCTGATAAAACAAATACATCTTTCTTTCTGTTTGACATCACCTTGTGGACCTCTGGATTGTAAAGAAAAGTTTTAAAAGGACTTTGACATTTCTAGAAGAAAACAATCAAATAAAAATAATATCATACATAAAATTAAAAATACGTATAATTAAAAGACTCTTATTTTGGACAGTTGACTCATTGTTCTTGATCTTTCATGTGAATTTTAAAGCAATCTTAATAGACATAATAAAATTCAAAGCATGTATAACTGCAAGATACAGACTTACAATTCTATTTACACTCCTGGCCTTTTGATTTTTTTATTCCTGTTAATTGTGTAAAAAGAAATTGATGTCTTTTTTCAAAAGAAAAGGCAGCATAGTTTCTTAGTGATGTTGGCTTTCAAAGTCTGTTTATACATCTCTTTAGTCTCTTTAGACACTGCCATGAGAACTTTTCAAAAATCTTACCAGGAAAGAGATCTTACGTTCTCATTTTTTCACTATGATTAATTTTTTATGGACGAATAAATATAGCACATCAAGTGATAATAACCACTGATACTGCAGAACTCTAAAGGATGCTGAGTAAGTTATAGCTGCCCTAATCACAAAACAGGCCTTTGCGCTAGAATTGTGGTGGTCTGTGATTTTAACTATACCTCTATCTCCAAGTTCCATCTTTCAATTAAAGGGCATAGTTCAGTAAGTCATCCTTCAGAACAATGACCACTGAAGTAATGTCACTGAAAACTGAAATATTTAAAAATATAATCACATCAAACATATGGAATCTTAAAAGAAATTTGCATTCTCTGGCATGTTTAGGCATTTTTTTCTATAAATACTTAAGGAAAAAGAAAGGTTTTTGTCATCTTTTTCAGTCTATGGGGCTAGAACGAGTATTAGAAACAAGTTAAGAATAAAGGAAAATCAGAGCAAATACACATATATTTTTAAGAATTTGGCAAAATTTAAATTAAAAAATGTACTTTTTTGACATCCAAGTAGATGTCTCCACTGAAGTCTATCTGAAGTTCCAGAAAAACTCTTTTTCTCACTGGTGTCTTCAGAATATGAAAGTTAAATGTCATGGGAAAAAAGTATATCTTTGTAAGTATAACCTGAAAATGAAAGAGAGAGAGACAGAGAGAAGAGAAAAACATTCCGACTGTGCTTTTATGAATATACGTCTTTCATTCATATCAGAAAAGTGGTCATTCATACTAAATATATTAAAAATGTAAAAATGTAAATACAAAAATTCGGTAAAATTAATCTTCCTGAAAATGATTGATTAATTCTTATATTTAGGTATTCTTTAGGCCATGCATCATATTGTAGATCTACTTCAGTACCCTGAGGTGACCATTATTTTAGTTTGCTCTGATTACGGAAGTACATACTGTCTTGAATTCCAGGGTGTTTTTCACCCTTGTGATATCATGAATCTTGTGATACTTTAATTTAAAGATTTAGCTCCTGGAGATGTAAGAATATATCCCAGCTTTCACAAAGGTTAAAAAGATGAGTTAAGAAGCAAAGAGGAAAGGATAAAATGTCACAATTAGAAGAGCTGAGCTAAAAATCCTGAGAGGGAAAGGAATTTTGTAGCCTACAAATGGAACTAAATATAGCTATTTTTTCAAAGGTATGTGATTTTCTACAACAGGAGTCACAAAGCAATCCTGCCTGTTGCAGCTTCTAAAGTGCCAAGTAACCAAGATGACTGCAAAGCTGCAGAGGCAAGTACCCAGACAGGCTGAGTGAAATGCAAAGCAGCTCAATGCAGAACAGTCAGGGAGGGACTGCCTGTAGTGGAATAATCTGCCTGAGACTCAGAGCAGAAGGAACAATTCCAGAGGACAGTTATGTCACTTCCAAAGTGAATGAATTAACACTGAATTGGGCACTGAGAAAGGAGAGAAATAAGTTTTGTGGATGGATGTAAAGCGTTTTACTATGGAAAAACAGTACATATGGAGACATATGACCCTCTATAGCTGTCATATTGTGCTACCCACTTTCTCGAAAACTGTAGCCTTATTAAGTTGCCTTTTTTTTTTCCATAGATCCTCAGTTCCTGCTTGGTAAGAAAAAAAACTCCCCATCTTCATTTCAGGGTAAGGTCATCAGAACATTAAAAAAGTATTTTGGGGATAATACAAATATATTTAGCAGATATTCCATCTTCACAAAGACACTAGTAGTGAAATTTCATTGTTTCCAGAGATCTTATTCTTCCCTCTTTACCCACTAAGGATAAGCAAGTAAACTGGAAGACTAAGTCTTTCAGAAAAAAAGCATTTGTCAGTACAGAAGTGTCGCTGGAAGACAGCAGTCACAGGTAAATGACTTCTAATAAACATGGTACCCAACTGTACTAAAGTAAAAAAAGTTGTATGATTAGTCCACAGCAACAGTCAAAAAAACTCGTTTCCCTTTTCTTATTGACTCAGCTCTTCCACAAACATTGAAAGGGTTTAAAGAGAGAAGACGCCATAAATACTCAGTTCTTGCTTGCACCTGCAAGACAATCAATAAACAATCAACATTATCTATCATGTATTTGTTTTACCCTGAAATTCAGAGTTTGATCTTTATATGTTAGAAAGTTCAATGAAATGATAAGTCTTCTGAGCATTCTAAACTCAATCTTTAATTAAGAGGTCACAATTACAGGTTTTATCTGAGCACTCTACAGAACTAATACAGCCATACAAAACATTTAGGCAATGAAAATATATTTAATTTTTCTTCTGAATTTGAATTTTACATTTGAACTACATTTTATGCTTCTTCACCAGAGTTTAACTTTTGTGGCATGCCTTAGCCACACATTACAGGATTCTGTTTTCCCATGCATCAGACATGAGAAAAGATATTTAGAAAATTCTGCTGAAGTTATATAGGGTTCAAGAGATTATTAATGATATACACCAAAGGGGAGAGACAAGTGCTGCAGTGTAAAAATGTCCAGACTAAACTGATTAGCCAAGGCAGAGTACTTAGAAGGAAAGTATATGTACATTGTTCCTATAATCATAATTCAGATGTATTTCCCACGAACTGGTGGCTGAAAGAGCAGAGGATGACTTCTAACCCTTACTTTTTGCACTTTCCTCCCTCCCCTTTTTGGGGGTGATATCAGTGTGGACATTTCTCATGAGGCAAAGCCAAATCATATTAAATTGTCACTCAGCTTTCCCTTGAATATGTGGAAGTGAATAGGGAAAATACATAGAATTCTAAACAATATTGTTTAGCAACATAATTTTAATTACCTAAAACAAACAAACAAAAAAATAGTGGGAAAAAAACCCCAATATTTCATATGTAATCTCCTTACAAGAAATGTTCATACTTATTGACTACCATAATTAGAAGCACTTCCCAATTTATAAAGGAGACATAAGGAAGGAAATTAGCAATGATTTCAGTGTTCTTATGGAATGAAAATCTGATGGCCTTGCTGAGACAGAAACCCAGCTGTGCTGAGGCATAAATTCTGGGTGGGGAAACTTTGAGAATTCTCTTTCACAGTGTATTGATCATAAATGCCATCCCACTTTAGAGATACTCACTTGTTTGAAAGAAAATGCAAGTGCAAAGCTCATGTCAGGAAGTGTGGGTTTTCCACATAAATGGAAATCTGGATCTAGCATATTTTTCAATTTTGTTAGTACACTTGTCAAAAGCAAAGCATAAAGAACAGTAATAAAAAACCCCTCTCTTTTGTTTTTTAATGATCACACTTGCTTAGTCATGCCTTCTTTTATATGGAGTCAGAAAACAATCAGCATTTAAAAGGGAAGTTCAAAATCAATGGCATCTCTTTTTAGAGGCTCTACCCTACTCTGTAGCTTCGTCTAGCTGCTTTATACTTGCCTTCAAGACATGGCTCTGTCCTAAATTCTCTGGAGACTAATGCACACTTAGAAGTAACAACACCCAGGAAGCACTGTATCCTTCTCTTGCCTTTGCTCCATAACAGCTAGAGTTTATATGCTTCTTCAACAAAAATTCCCTTTCCCTAGCCATATGTACAGCCTCTTCTCACAGCCAATGTTGTACTGAAGATAAAGGAGAGTGAGATGTGATTACTTACAAGGGGGATGTTAATTTTTAGTTGGACATCTTGTGATTGGAGTAAAAAATAACAACTGGAATAGCTCTATTAGCTTCTCAATATTTCTCCCTTATACATAAGGTGTATAAATTATGAAGGGAAGGACTGCTTTTTACCTTTCATGAAACACCATTGTTGTCCAGTACAGAAGGGAAGGGAATGAAAAAGCATCCTAATTTTCTATCTTTAATTTTATGATAACATTGAAAAAATATCATAAGACTGTTCCTGAATGCTTAAAAATTATGTAAAAGGGATGACTAGAAACTGCAGTGCCTTCCAGTCTGAGAACCAGACATGTAAATGTTAAGAACCTTAAAAGTGCTGTCATGGTTCTAGCCCTTAAAGGAAACATATGACAGAAGAAATATTGAAACACAGTTTTTCTGAAATGCAAGTTGATGCTATAACCCACTTCATAATCTTTCTTATTTTCACTTCTATGTGATTAAGAAAATATTTTTTCATATGCTTCCATATTGTTAAGCCATGTGAAAGTCTCAAGCTGGATAGCTGTGTCTAATTAGGTCCATGAGGACATGGATACTTTAGATTGAAAAATCTTTTTAAAGGTCATTGTTTGAAAGTGTCTAAAACCTTTAAAAGTACTGTCTTCAGAGCCTTTGGGTTCTGAATTGGGCACTTAGTGTCAGAGAAATTATGTAATAGAATTTTACTGAATACCTTAAAATTCTAGTTTTATTTATACTCTGTTGTCTTCAAATTTAAATCCCTGTAGAATACAATTAGCTCTTGATTATGGCTTGGTTAGTGATACTGATCAGAGTGGAAACTTTCTAATATATAATAATCTTTGCAATCACTCCTCAGTCTAACAGATCACTGAGACATACTGTTACGAAAGCTTATAGAATATATGGGTTAAAGCATGAATAAATGAAATTAAGCAATTATAAAACACCACTGTTAATCTGGAGGACTAGCATTCCCCCCATACAATGTGTGACCTTTGTGTACATCCACAAGTCACACACAGGACACTTTTGCATGTTCCAACATACCTTTTTATCTATACACATATACATGTAAACTCAATCACATTACATTATTTCAGTTGAACAAAATAGCTAAAGTGTATTTAAAAATACTATTCTTTTTCCCTTCTGTACCACTGTGGATAAGAGTTACAGATTAAAAGATATCTAGTAATATCTCTTTTAGGTGTCAGTCTTAATTTTTTTTGTCAACCTGTTGATGTCTTGATATATTTATTATCTATGTTAGTAAGAATTTATGACTTTTTACAGTAGAAACTGTAACTTACTAAAGTGTTACCTATAGATTTAATTTGATTTTGATTGGTAAGAAATTTAGGGATTTTTCCCTCGGGTGCTTTATGACATTTCTTGTTAGCATTTTGAGTTCAGGAAACATTGTGTAAAGATTTTCTCATTAAAAAATACATCTAGAGCATGAAATATCAGGAATATAAGCAATAATCAAAAATTGAAAGAACTGAATATGTAAAACTATTTCATAGGGGCCTAGGCAAGCCAACCCCAGACCTCATAAAATAGATCTGGAAGAAAACAAGTTTCTATAATGGGAAGCTAGTAAGTGAAAAAAATGAATAGCCCTTTAATACCTTACCCAGCCCCCATTTGAACCCTCCATAATGCCCTCCTACATCTGCAACATTATATGATACCTGAGAGCAAAATATGGCATCGTGGTCCTGATTTTTGGAAAATAAAACTGATTGGAGATGGAGGAACCTGAGTAGATCCTTACATGCAGACTGCTATGACAAATCCTGTAACCTCAGAAATCGAATACTCCCATGTCGGTTTCGGGGGTGTTCTGGTGGGGTGCCACGACCTTCCGAACCGACTCCAGCAGAAAGTCGCTCGGCAGCCACTGCACTCACTCACACACACACACTGGCACCAGACAGCTTCTTGGACAGATCGACGGTGAAGAGGCAGGAAGGGTCCTTGTGTAGAATTTCCATGGCAGAGGTTATTCCAGCCCTGCATGTGAAGGGTGCCAGCGACAAAAAGACGGAGAACAATAGGGGTCCCAGGGTTATATAAGGAGGCAGGAGAGCATCAGGGACCAATGGTCTGAGGGCACAGGGGCAGTACACAGGTGGGACTGGGGTAGGGGAGCCAATGGGGAGACTCTGAGGGAGTGGTGAGGAACAAGAGCCAATGGGAGAGTGGGGAAGGGAGAATTTTCTCGGGAAAGAACAGATAAAGTATAAGGGGGCGGGGAGGACAACTGGCCAATTGGGGAAGCAGAACTGGGATACATTAACCTAATGAAGCAGAGCATCCTGGGAGAGGCCTTTTTGTCACCATAAACTAGAGAGAATTTCTATCCCTAGGGATGGTCCCATGAATAGACTCCCTTTGTCCCTTGTGCTATGGGCCCACCAGCCTCCACACTCCCATTTGGACACATCCTACCAGAAGAGGCATCAAAAAATATCCATGAACAGGGCACATGTACACTGGATGTATACGCTTCAACAACACACATATACACTCCAACAACATTCTTTTTCGATCTATTTTCAAACTGACCTCATAGCATCTGCAAGCAAAGCTTCCACTTCCTACCAGTAGAGGATGTGAATTAAATGTAGAGGCATAACAGGTATCCCAGAATCCTGCTCTGTACCTGGGCTCCTCTCAGTGCAGGTAGAGCCCTTCTGATACTTTTTCTGCGATGCATAACTACCTTTATATTACAAAGAATTATGGGAATTTTTTTTAATCAATAGTAAAAGGAGAGATAGCTCTCTGAACATTCAAAACTGTCTATCAATCTCATAGAGTCATTGTTTGAGCACTTTAGCACTATTTCTCAGTCTTACCTATGAATCTGATATATCACATTGTAGCATACCCTATCTGGAATGCTAATATAAATTACCCCATTTTCTTTTTACTGCTCTGCAAATGGTTTCTAAAACTCTACTTATAGCTTGTCATTAATCACAAAGAACATGTGACTAGATTCACATTCCAGTAGATGTGTAGCTTTTGTGATTTAATCATTTTTAAGTCCTCCTTTTTTCTCAGCTGGATGGGGTCACACTACCTTAAGGGAGAGTCAATCTATTTTCCAGATTAAAAATCAATAAAAGAAAACAACCCAAGACACCAAGAAGGCTTCTCATATTAAGGAAAATTCTAGGCACTCTGTATTTATTTAGTAGCAGGAAGGACAATATTACCAAAATGAAAAGTAGAATGACTCAGAAGTATTTCCTTAGGGCAACAGCATCTATCCTTCCTCTTTTAAAAAGAAATTCTTCATCTAATGTTCAGTTTTGATCTAAATATCTTGATCATAATCAAAGTGAAGAGTGAAATTATGTCTTCAGGACGCACCAGGGAACCTCTGAGGCTGAGGCTTTCTACACCAGGCCTTTCGTAAGGCTTGAGCAGACTTGGAAATGAGTATTGGGGTCCAGTGGCATCATATATTTTTTCATCACAAATATTCATGTGTCCTGGGGTGATGAGTCTTTTGTATTCCTTAACCATCTGCTTAATGCCCAAGGACACTGTTATCTTAAAGAAGGACCCGGGTGCAGGTCAGTTCCACGGCTCGGGGGAACGGTCTCGGCCGTGCTGGGGAGAGGGTGCACCGAGGGTGTTGCCCTGCTTCTTGGTGTTTTTTTTCTCCTCTTGTTGTTCCCACTAGCTGGGAAAAAGGTTTNCTTCCATCTGCCCTGCTCCGGGCCACCGCGTGGATTCCCCTTCCCCTCCCTTCCCCTTCCCCTTCCGGGAGACTGGGGGACCGGTTGCCAGCCCGTGGTGGTTTTTTTGTTTGTTTCTTGTCCTCTCCAGGCATTTGCTGCATTTTGAGTTTTTTTCCTGTTCTGCCCTGTTTTATGTTGTGTTAATAAACAGTTCAGGGTTTTTTTTCCACTTTTCACCTGCTGTTACCAATTTTTTCATTGGCAGAGGAGAGGGGGCAACCCTTTCTCTTTGGAGGAGGTGCTGATTCCGGAGCGTTTTCTCCTAAAATTTTGTCTCCAGAACCAAGACATCATGTATATTAATGTTATCCTGACAGTATGTAATCTGCCTACAAAATTCCTCTAGTCTGTGAAACCATTACAGAAATTTATTAAAATATGTCTCTGCTGACAGGGCAGAAGAAGTCAGAAGATGCAAACCCCTCCTATAAAGTAACTGCAGGTTACAAAGGAAAATGGTGCCCAAGCAGAAAACTATGTTATCAAAACTGGCAATCATGCCTAAAATAGTTTTTTCTACTATTTTAAAGAAGTATTGTATTCTGTCAAGGTTAATGTACACAAAGTGCCAAGGTATGAGAAAAGAGCAGTTTGGTCAGATGAAAACCAACAAGGATGTTTGCTCTAAATTTTTCTTACCCAGTTTTTGTGAAATGTTTGGAAAATATGTTTTTAAAAGTAATTGATATAAAATTAGAATTTATCTTCATCTTATTTTAAACAGAGACTGATAAGTTATTTTAATATTCCTCTATGAATATTATAATCTTTACCAAATGTCAGCCTTGTGGGTATGTGTTTTATAAGAGGAATTAACCTTTGTCTTTTTGTTAAATATTTCTACAATCTTCTCAGTGTCATCTGCTGAACTTAAGGCAGAATCTGGATACAGATATGTCTGCTGTGTTCTCAGCATGTACTGAGGTTAAATAAACCTCTATCAGCCCAAATGACAGAAGCTTGTTCCAGCTTTTCCAGGTTTTTCTTTGACATTTACTTCTGATCTGACTTAATATGCACAACTTCTTCAAATTCACTTCAGAACTGTTCCACCATAATCACTTGACTCTCTTTGAGCTCTGTTCTTTACAGCACTCACAGTGATGAGTCATTCCTTCAAACCAAATGGAACCATAGCCAAGTGAAATTCCTGTAATTATGATTAGAATAAATTTCTAGACTGGAAATCCTTAGGGAACTTTTACACACACCCCCTAACACAGTCTGTATTTTGAAAAAAGGTGTTAAAGACTTGCCAATCACCTGACATTCCTTTGTGTTCTCAGTAAGGCACAATCTGCTACACAGCTCCGCTGAGGACTCCTGGATGTGTTAATGTCAAACTTGCTATGGCAAACAACAGATGTGTGGACGGCGAAACTTGTACTGAGTGCCTTGGTGACTTACTTGGCACAGTATGAAGCATGTAGTACAAATATTGCTGTTCAGTTAAGTCAATATGTGGCCAGTTTTTGAAGAGGTTGCAGACAGATGAATTCAGATACTGCATTCAAAAAAAGTAATATTTATCCAACTGCTCCTGGATCTAAAAAGCCCTGTTTCCCCTCCCTCAAAATAACAAAATTATATGGTTGAACAGATAGACACACACAAAGACAAGTGAGGACCATAGCAACATCCATTTGAAGAGAAACAGGAAAAGGATGTGGGAAGCTGAGCTTGGCGACTCTTTCATTTAGCTACAATTTACTAGAATTGTACTCTAGCTAATCTCATTTACTTGAAGCTGCAGAAAGCTTTTCTGATTTTCAGTTTACTCACATAACTTTTTAGAGCATTTTGGTTACAAACAAATAAAATATTTGGGTTAAAAGCTGTCATACCTGTCCTTTATTCAAATAGCTCCAGAAAAAATGAGGTAAAATTGGTCCTTATTACACAACAAACAGAGCTGTTTCACTTACACCTTCCTTTATTTGTACTTATATGTGTCAGTTTTCATATTTAAAAAAAATTAAATGTATTTTTTGCAATTGATCAGTGCTTTCAGATGGAATCTATTGGCACTTTTTTTAAAGGTATCTTTAATTTGCACCTTATTTAGAAGAGGTAAGAGGATGGCCCATTTCCATGTCATATGTGAAATACACATCTTTGTAATGGACCACCTGATTTAAAAAAACCCAATACTTTTTCTCAGAGAGTTTTACTTCCATGCCATAGTGTACCTTCATAAATGTATTATCATAAGCAAACTGACAAGCAAAGGAGAACTCCATTGGAGTCAACTGTGTTCATTCTCCTAAGGCACAAAAATAACATGTGGCCCATACGGTTTGCAGGACACATTGGGAATGGACATCTCTTTCATATTAAACTTACACAAGGACCTTCATCTCAGACTCTTATCTGCTGCAGTCAGAGATAGATCCAGAACTGTTGGGTACAGATAAACAAGATAGAGGTAATAAATAAAATGAAATCTATTCATATAACCTCCTTCCTTGATATCATGCTCACCAGAAGCTGGTCCTTCTCAAACACATGAATCAGTACATAAACTTGTGCTTCCAGTTGGATGCTTGAAATATTGAAGTTAACTCAATTTCCTTTCATATCCATTTTAAAATATTTGAAACATATTGAGACATAGGGTGGGGATTACCCAACCAGCTCATAGATCAGAACTTGGATCTGAACTCTGTCCTCTAACACATGCATGCAGAGCTTCATAGCAGGCATTACACTAAGTTTGGCTTCAACACTGGATAAAAGAGTTGGCAAAATACTGCTGTTGTTGAGTTTAACCCTAACAGGGCTCTGACTGCTTCCACAGATAAAACCAGCTGAACTTTTTTTCTGCCTTATAACCTGGGTCAGGTGCTGGGAAACAGAAAGAGGATGCAAGATGGCCACAGAATTACTACCACAGGAAACAATCAATCAGATTTGTGTGTGTTGATGAGAGTGGTGTACATGTTATAGCTGCTGACACCCTACCTGTGAATTTGCTGACTTTTCTAACTGCTGGATGGGTGCTTTGTGGAGATTCCTCGTTTTTATCTTTATGCTTGGCTGGCCCTAGCCCTGCCTCATTGCTTTACCCTTTGTACCTACGGGAGTTATTACTCTCTCTGCTGTTACTCTGATAAGGTGTCTGCAGTCCTTCTTTTAGAACAATTAATTGCACCTGAGACATGGGATTGTTTCTGACTGTTGTATTTCCATAATGGAGTTTTACCATTCCTGTTATTAACTGAGTTTATAAAAGGCTTTTGCATCTTACATGCAGGGGCTATTACCTCTGGGATTGCTTGAAAAATAATATCCAAATGCTAATTTAACTCAGAAATCCCTATGGCACCAGTGTTATGTGCCTCCTCTTTGGAAGTCAGATCCTGCTAACACTGTTGACAATATCACAATATCAGATTATGTTTTCTATTAATAAAGTGAAATATTTAGTTTATTGCTCCTTTAGTTGATTTGCTTTTCTGATTACTAGGCAGTTGATACCACACAGAAATCTTTCTGCCTGTTCTGACTGATGTATTGTTAGGAGGATTGCAAAAACTTGACAATGTTTTTTGATTCTACTCTAATTTGGGGCTCTGGTTTTAACTCGCTGTTTTTCAACCAAACATTATTCTGAAAGACTATTTCTTGCATAGAATGCTCATCAAAACTGTTTTGCTTTTTTTTTTTTAATAAATTGGTTATGGTTAGATTTATGTACAATGTTGCTATAATTAATGATTTTTCTTTCTCATTAAATATTTAATATGCCTCAATACAATTTTTACCTTCTAACTCAACAACTTAAATAACATAAATATATATGCATATATAAAATTAAGCATGCATATCTGCATGTATAGATACATTTTGTGCATATTTGTGTTACGTACAGATTTCTCTGTGTATAGAACATTTCAGAAATCAGTAAAATTGATTGGAAACATGACGGAAATTTAGGAATTTACATGTAGGCATCTGTTTTTAAAATATATATCTCCTGATGAAGTGTGTGGATTATTTAAGGTTTAGCAGAAGGATAGAAATAATGAGGACAAAACAAGAACAGAATATAATATGGACAATTTTTTAAGCATATTCAGTTCATATGAAAATGAATTATAAAGGCAATTGCAAGAGAAATGTGAAAACAAAGAGAGCAAGCCTTTCTGATAGAATAGGAGGCTACAGCAGGGAATACATTGAAGAAGATTAAAGTTTAATAAACTCTGTTTCTACATGCAGATTAGACTGCACAGAGGCTCCCAGACCTGATTCTGCATACCTACAGCCTGAATGGGAAAGTGTCTGTGCCACCTAGAAGTAGTCAGGTCTCAAGTCCATAACTAGAACTAGTTTCCACTCAGTATCTGCACTCCTTATCTGATATTGGGCTATCTTGATTTCTTAAAGACAGGGTTTTCAGGCCCTCTTTATCAAACTTTGGTGACAGGAACAGGTAAAACTTATGGGAAAAAGGTACTGCTACTTTTATGAAAATCAGTGTCCTAGCTGCATACAGTACTATATTGGGTTTTGTGACAATTTCAGCGCTGCTCGCTGTGAGCAAGTTTGGCTAATATTTTTCCCAGTGAGATACAGTGTTTGGGAATCACTCTTTTATAAAAAAAGCAAGATTATACTGCTGATCTGTGATTTAAATAGAAATTTGAGTCCTTGCAATTCACAAAGGCAAAAATCTTCTTGGTTTGGGGAAAAGGGCAGCAAGATCACTCTGCTTAAACTTTGGTGAGGCACATGGGCTTGCCACATCTTCTGAAAGATTGGTCCCTGGGCAGTCACTTTAGAGGTTATCTGTGAATACAGGAACTTACTAAAAATCAACTCGAAATGAAGCCCACTGCAGTAAATACAAAACAAGTTAAGCTTATGTCTGAATACAACCCTGGTGAAAGCTACGTGGAAAAACTTGTTTTTCTGTCTCTTTTAAACAAAAGACCAAGTGTTTGGAGTCACTTGAGAGAAAAGGCCCAGATGTGAACTAGGGGTTGGACAGAATGTCTTACAAAGAAAAATCTTTAAGTCTAAATGTACTTAATCTTTTCTAAATTTAGCTAAAAAACCAACTTAATTATATTGTTTATACAACATTATCAGTGGGAAATACCCTGCACTAGCCTAGATGACTTCTGAAAAGTGCTTTTTAATGAAATAGTTTGTCTTGATGATGATACAATGGTATCAGATCAGATAATAATGCAGAATCAATGTCTGTGAGTTTGTGACTATACATTCACACGATCCTGCTAAACTGAATCAGAGAAATTAAGCTCCTCCCCAAATGAGATTTCTGAAATTTTAAACAGAATTTGATGATAAATAATTTAATTCAGCAGGAAGATATGCAAGGGTTAACTTGGTTAAGGATTATCTGGTTGGACTTGATGATTTTAAAGGTCTTTTTCAAACTAAATGATTCTATGTTTCTAAATCAATCAACCATATCAGAGCACAGAGGGAAAAATGTATTACTTGGCATCAGAACCATTATGTAGTCAGTTTGACAGACAAAACTTATCTTCTATAATTAAAATAGTAAAATGTGGTGATATTGGTTTAAAATTTAAAAATAAACTTTTTCTAATTGTAACTGACCCATAACCATTAACTTTATTAGAACTATCCCAATTTAGATCCTCAGTTTCTTTGATATTCATGATACATTTGTTTTGTCAGCACTGCTCCAAGGATAAATAACAAATTCAATAAACAGTTCAACAACAGTGCTCCTTTTCTCCCAAATAAATACTTTTTTTAAACATTGTCCCTGATGTTAAAACATTTTTCTGTTTTCTTTTCCCTCTTCTACTTTGCAGTAGTGAATTAAATGATGTTGTTTTGCATTTGAGCTTCCTCAGCACTGAGTCACAAACTGTTCATGGAAGAGTGCTTTCCTATAAAGAAGAAAGTTGGGCTTCAGTGGTTTACAACAATCATTTAAAGAACTTTTAAACATTGGCTTATCCACAAGTGCAGACTACATTTTCCAGGTAAGAGAGAACATTTACTGAGAGATGACAGTGATGTTTGTAGCTGTCAGAATATACTTCTTTCCTCATTCTGTGTGTAACATGGAACGGTGTGTTAGCAGTTTTGCATGACCTGAAGAGCTTTTCACAGTACTAAATTAAAAAACAGCCGCAGAATATAGATTCACTGACCCTTCTGACTCAGAAACTTCTTTGTGTGGTGTTCTTTCATTTGATCTGAAACCTCCAAAGCTTCTTTTTTCTTTTAATCTCACAGAGAAGGAATTTTTGCTGTAGGATAATGTGTCACTCTCTCAAAAAAATCATGTTCTTGGAAGTCAATGGGAGTTTTGCCTTTGCCCTCAGAGAAGCACTGCTCTGCATTTCTCTTATCCTATTGATCATAGGACCACATACGGAAATGTAGCAAGTAGACACTCCAGTCTGGTTTTCCCACAGATTTGCGGGTCTGTGACTTCTGATCAAATCAGCTTCTCAGTTCTTCTGACTTCTAAGCCTTGAGAAATGAGACACAGGCTAATGAACTGCTGGACCTCAACACTCACTGATGGAGACTGCATTCTCTGTGGGATCGCAATATGTGCCAAGTGGTTAGACATAACTAGTAATATCCTCTGCTTGCATTAGGACTACTGAGGATGTGGGAAGAATGTATGCATGCCTGTAAGGAGAGAAGAGTTGTGGGTGGGAGTCAGTGGCTAAAGAATGGTCCTGAACAATAGAGTAGTCATTTTCATTGATTGAAATGACTCACACTGCAAATTTGATGAAGAATATTTTATTACTTTCTGAGAGAAAATTAAAGGAAAGCAAGAACAAAGCATGCTTTCCCACAGTAGATATAAAAGTTTTCTGAGAGTTTCTCATACCATATACTCTCTCATAATTTCTGAGATTGAAAATAAGGGACAGACAAACTCAAAATGGGACGCTAATTTCCAATAAGAACATTTATTAAACATGAAAATGCACTGAAGAGCAGTTCTTTGCAAATTTTTTCAAATCTGCTGCTTAGGACCAGATACTTTTGTAAAAAATGAACTCCAAAGGCTGAACCCCTTATCATGTCTGAAGAGCTTCTGGAAAAGGTGAGGAGTAACGTTACATGATGCATTAAAAGTTCTGGAGGAACACAGATATGGAAGTAACCACTGATAATTAGCAGCCTATGACCACTTTAGTGTGACAGTATGTCTAATAACTCATTAAGGTTGCTTGCTCCTCCAGTTAATATCTTCAGTTATACATGATTCTTTTTAACAACAAATAGGGAAACAACATTCAGAGCTCACTTCATTCATAAACTACATCTACTTTCTTGAGGGACTACCATCACAGTGGCTTCCTGATGCCACAGAACCCTAAACGAGCAATTCTTACTCTTTGCATAGCACATCAAAAAGGCATGAGGAATCCTTTGAATGGCTAACCTCAGTTGGAAGAGAAAGCTGATTAGGAAGAAAGACATCTTCTTCCAAACAACAATGCATATTGATTGTATGTGTTGAGACTTGGCTGTAAACAAGGATTCTCTTCTGTTGTATTTTTCTTAACAGTAGCTGCAAAATTTAAAAGTCATTATTTGTTGATTTTTTTTTTTCTGAATGCTCTCTGCTCATATAGTGGCTAGATGACAAGTAAAGGGAGTCTTGTTATGGCTAGTTAGCACTAGTTTAATTAACAGTTGCTTCCCAGGATAAGAATATTTCAGAGGAAACTCTATAGTGACAGCATCAACCTTGTTTGCCACTGAATTAATCCTCCCAGCACCACAGGTTGCAGTTTTACCAATAGAAGGTGTTAAGATCTGATTATAAGAGCTGTCTCTGCCTGAATTAAGGTGCAAATGAGACCATATGCGGAAGTCAATAATATGGATTTTATTTAACAGCAAATGTGAGGTAGAGAGCTAGAAAGAAACAGAAAAGAGGGGCAGGGAGGGGAGAAAGAGAGAGACATCAAGCAGAAGACAGTCACCACCTGCGGAGCCAGTGATATCCTGTTGGTCCTTCATCACCCTGGGCTTCACAATGGTGGATGGGGTCCCTGAGCCATTCTTCTGGGAGTACCACCTTTATACAGTCCACGTTCTGGGTATCCGTGGGGTGGTTGCCATTCCTATAACTTGGGGGTATGTGTATGAGCAGTTGCTTCCTTTTCCACAGTTTGCCACAGTGGAAATTTTTGTTTGGATAGATTAAGCAGGCTGTGCTAATCAAATTTCACCTCCATCAGACCTGGAATTAGCACCACACTTTCACAAATTTCTCCCTATCTTACGGCAAATTTCTTCTGTGGCCTTGACAGTATTTGAGACAGGCATCTGCTCTTTAAGTCCTTACAGAGGGACCAGAAAGTATTATAATTGCAAGAGTAAACCCTATTTTCTGTTGTGATTTATTTTTGTGATACTGCATATACCAAAAATAGATTAACACATTTCTTAATGCAAAATTCTCCTTGAGAAGTGTCTAAAAAATAATGTACTTCTACAAAGATATTTCTCGAAGATGACAAAGCAAAATTATCAGCTATACAGTTAGATAAGCTGCACGAGACTACTCAGACTCAGCTTCAACCATGCCAGAGACAGCAGCAGCACCAGCAGCCAACTTAGGCACAACATGTCTGGGTCATTCAACTAGACGTCATTTACATCCATTTCAGGAAAGAGCAGTATATCTTAGAAACAGCAGTTCAGTTCACAGAAAGGGCTACAATTCATTAGTTCACAATACTTTTCAAAAGTGCTACCAAGTATTGTCTGACTGCTGGATTTTTTTCTTTCTCTTTCAGTTGTTAATACATGATTGCAATTTGAGCATTACTTCCTCATTTCAGATTTATGAGGTACCATGTTACAGAATCCATTGCATATCAGGAAGGAGATACAGCCTCAGCTTCTTCTCTTTCTATTTGTATCTCAGCTAAATCTACCACCCATCAGGGGGTTAGTTCTTATGCTTTTTGAAAACAGTTTTTTTTTCCCCAAGACCAACTGATTGATTAGCTAAACTACCTGTCTCCCTGCTGTGTAGCATCATAGCATATAAATGTACATGGATACTCATGAATTAATAAAGGATTACAGAATAGATGAGTTGGATGGATTACATGGATATATCAGACACTATGAAAAATTAACAAAGGGTTATTACCACATTGCTCTACCCACTGCTACAGTCCAGGATCCCCACAATATTTACTGTAGCAGACAAAGTATTGGCATGTTGGTGGCCAGAAACAGATGCAGACATCAGTGATGTTGGATTTAATCACATTCATTTATTTCCTAGCAATTTAATCTGTAGAGTCCCAGAGTGCCAAGTTGCCCTCCCTTGACATGAAGGGAAGACGTGAGGCCATTTAGGGTACAAGAAATTGCAAGTGCATGTCAAGCACTTCTACTTTTCATTGACAAGAAATACTGACTGCATCATTTCCCAGCAATAGCACCAGGTGTAACTGCTAGAAAATGGATGAAAAATAATTGATGAAAGATGAGCATTGTCAAGAAATAGATTAAACAGGCGTAAAGGAAGAAAAAAGAAAGTAACTTCTCCATTATCTTCAAAACTTCTTTGAGACAAAAAGGGATTTAAAAAAAAAGAAACAAAACACATACTTATATAGATATGTGTTCAATTTATGTGCCTGTATACCTGTACCTAAATATACATATACTTGAAAATATCTATATCTATATATGTAAGCAAACAATTATTTGATTATTAATAATATTTCAAAGTCACCATCTTGTTTTTATTATCTATTTCAATTTTTCAGTGTTTGGAAATATTCTGTGGGAAGATGTCGAAATAGAACTAAACTCATTATCTATTATGAAGATAAAGAAATAACAGTTCAGAAATAATGATCAACACAACTATATACATAAGTAAAATAGTCTCATTAAAACTATGACCAAAGATCTTATTGTCAGCTACTAATGTGGAAAAACTTTGAATCTGAATATAAAAAATATTTTATAGATATATATCTATATTAATATAACCACACAAGCCCATATATGACATATATAGTCACTTTATATTTCCAGTAATTGAAAAAAACTAGGATATTTTATCTAAATGTTCCTTGGTGTGAGCTGGTTCGCATTCCCATTACTTGTAATGTTTAATCAGAAAGCTAGATTTTCCATGGAAATCTTAAAACACCTATTTCTACCTGAAAGGACAAAAATGTTACTTTAAACTTTTAATGGCATCAGTATTTAGGAATTAATCTTCCTTAATTTGTTTATTTCATCCCTGCTTTCGTTTTCCACCTTGTTCATTAAGTTGGTGTCATTGTCATGCTTATAATGCTTAAAATTATTATGAAGAGATTGTAAGAAAACTTATCTATCAGCATATGCATATAGAACCTATTATCACCAGAGCATGTTGGAGAATGCAGTTTCAGTTTGTGACAGACTTGAGCATTTCAAAGTTCCTCTCTAACAGTGGGAAATTTTCTAAAGGCAAGTCTGGAGAGGAGTTTCTCAAGACAACACAGGATATGATGAAGCAGGTCTCACTTTCCAGGCTGAACCACTTTCCATTTGAAGCACTGGACAAGTCCTTGCACTAAGGCTCTACCCTAGCACTTTTTGGTTCCAAGACCAAGCACAGATCCTTCCACTAATAAATCTTGGCTAAAATCAGTGCCTAAAGTAATTTCAGACTCTGGCAGGGAAAGGTATGAGCTCTTCTTAAGAAATGGTTTTGACTTTTAGTAACAATATTTGTTTTTCCCAATTTCAGAAATAATAATTTCTTTTTTGTCACAATATCAGTTTATGAAAATAAATTTTGAATTGCATCTGTATAAAAACAAAAATAAAATATTTAAAATAAATTAAAAAACAATAAACCTGCAAAACTCTTAACCTACCTTACTGTGCAGTGTGTTTATACAGGAACTGATTTACATGGGTAAGAAGAGATGTCGAGTGCAACTGGGAAGCTGGGATATCCCCATTAGAAATAGCAGACATTATCCTAGGAGCCCTGCAGGTTTCTGGAAAGGCACATAGAAACCAGGAGCCTCAAATGGCAACTAGACTTCTTCCTAGCAGGACCCAATCTGCCTTTCTTCCCCACCCCTCCCACAACCACACCCCCGTATAATTTAAGCCTGTAGCTGGGATGGATACGCAGTTTGTTATCTTCCAACCAGTTTGAGGTTGTTAATGTGACCTTCAGCCTGGTGTTTCTGTGATCCAAGTGCTGGTTCAATTTTGTTAGGATGTTGTCTCAGTTTGAGACAAATTAGGAGAAAACATCCTGAGATGAACGTGTCCTCTAATGGGAGGCAGGTTTTGGCAGCTCCTCCCCCCCAGGCTTGAAAGGAATTTCTTGGAGGAAAGTGAAAAAAAAGACTGTTTACTTAACAAGCAGGGTGCACACAGGCACAAGAGGGGGAAAAAAATTAATAATCTTGGGTAATAAACCTTCTTGTTGGGGAGAAAGATGGTGGATTTTTTTAGAGTCCTGCTCAGCTTCTCCCGAGGTCCTCCAGAGCTGGTGTGCGGCGTTCCAAGGCCTCCTCTCTGGGCTGCGGCATGGGGCTCCTGGCAATGTTCTGGTGTTTCAGACCGGAGCAAAGCTGAACAGTTCCAGAAAAAGAAGAAGAAGAAGAAGCCACAGTCCCGGGAAAAAATTTTGCCTCCACTAACAGGTTAGCTAAAAGCAGGAAGGTGCTCCCTCAGCTCTGCTGCTGTGAGAACATGGGGGAGTGTGTGTGAGTCCTTGGACACAAACTGCACTGAAGAATTCTCTCGGCTTCCTCCCCGCCTTCCTCTCAGACCCAGCTTAAAGCTATGGGACCCATTTCTGGGCAATTAGCAGGCGATAGGGAAATACAGTCACCCCAGGACAGATGTCAAAACTCATAACAGATAAGTGTAATTGTTGAGATTGTCGTAGGCAACAGCTAAGGATTCAGGAGGAAAAATACTGACACAAGAAAACCAGAACCAGAAGGCTGCAACTCAGCAACACTGAGGATGAGCCATTTTCAAGGCACAGCAAAAATCACATTTCTGATCCCTAAGGGCTGTCTAACCAACAAAGACCTTTTGGGTGGGGGAGGGGTTAGAATTTTTATGCTTCAGCTGGTAGTTGATCAGCTCTAGTTGCTTTCTGTGTGTATTAGCCAAAAAGAAAACCAATTGATTTGTACTTTCAAATCGCACATCTTCATGTAGAGCCACTATCTACACAATATATGTTGTCAGAGGTTACTTTAGGATCCTAAAACTGTATTTCAGCATTTCAAAAACCTGCATTTCAGATTAATCAAACATTTTAACTTCCCATTGACTTCAGTAAGTAGAAAAATGCACAGGTTTTTTGGCTCTGCAATGAAAAGGAAATTTAAGATATGCAGCTGTGAAAAGATTCATTGTGAAACCTGAATTAAAATTTCAGGTAAGCCTCATCTTAATGATGCTAAAAGTTGAAGAATCAATTTGTAGAATTTCTCACAAACCTTTGTTCTTGGTCAACAGCTGGACTTCATTATCTTTGAGGTCTTTTCCAACCTTAATGATTCTATGAGTCAGTAATCTGACTCCAGAATAAAACCAGATTTAAGAAGATGCAACTCAAAAAAAGTAATTTAGGTATAATATTAGTAAGCAATTTTAAAAGTAAATAAATTCAAAATGTAACAAAACAGTAGGAAGTTGTCAATGTAATTGTAATTTACATGTTTCATATTTTTCTTTCACGTGTAAAAGCAAAAGCGGTTCTATGAAAAAGATTTTTAGAGTGCTTGGAGGAGATTTGTGGCAAGACACTGCAGTAGGGTCATGTTTCAAATGCTGAATTAGTTATTTAAGAAGGGAAGTGGCTGCAATGATCCACTGTTTCCACAAGATAATTGTTTGGTCAATATGGATATATCCCAAAATAATCCTTATTCACTTTAATGTCAACTATAGGAGCCTAGTACAATTGGAAATATTGATTAGAGCAGAGGCCATTATGCCAAGGTATAGGCTATGAAATGTAGCAAGAATTGACTTGCATTCTCCTGCTTGGCTTTGTATGAATAATGGTCAAATGCTCTCTTAACACAGCACACTCACACTACCCATGCTGTCTGCTCAGTTTACATCTGGCAGTTAACTGAATTTTTTTTGGTCTGTGCCACAATGAAAATTGGAAAAAGATGTAAAGAAGAATAGATTAAATAATGCAAATACAATCAACTTCAAGGAAGAAATGTGAGAAGACCAGTTTGAAATGCAGCATCCTGTTCTTGTCCCACATAGATCCTGGTTAGGTATTACTATTTCATACTGCCTTAAGTATTTCAGGGTGTGTTTCAGATCAAAGTGTTGTGTGTTGGGGCAAAGTAACAGCAGCTAGACACACACAGAATCTAAACTATTATCAATACATATTCATGCAATTTTCATGCTCAATTTCTTTTCAAACAGTTATTTGCGAAAGACATCTAATGTACCTGCTGAAAAATATTTTTTCTAATTTATTGACAGAACATTTACACATTTTGTGATGCTTTGTGGTTTTGTCTTTCTGCTTGTCTTCTGGGGATTTTTTTAATCATTTCCTTGCATATGAAAAATATGTGGAATTTGCATAAAATACATAAATCAGTCAATAAAACAAAACATGGATGAAGGCTACAGAGATTTCTCTGTCCATCACTGTCTATATAAATATAAAGATACATACTGGAAAAAGGGCTTTATCTTTTGCCTGATACTTTTGAATCCTCATGCTGTTTCCAGTATTTTATTTTTCCCCTTTTCCCTTTCTGATTCAGACAGTCTGAGTATCTCTCAGTAGTACACAATCTCAGTGAGATTCATCAGATCAAGATGCCTCATCAATTTCAACTTTGATTGAATTTCTCAGGATAGGGGAGTTTAAAAAAGAATGCTGCTTTTTAAAATTTATATAATCATTCATGCATTGATGTTTCTATTTGAATTTTGTTGTATAGAACTCTTAATTTATTTAGGAGTTTTAGCATACATTTCTGCAATATAAAGGCATTGCTAAGAAGCTTTAGCTGTAGGTTCTAGCCTACAGCTATATTTCTAACTAATTGTATGCTGAAAAATGAATGCATAATGCATTCCTCCTACTGTATGTCAATCTGTAGTTAACTTTCTCCTGACACTTGTGAGAATGAGATCGTTTAGAACTAAGAGTCTCTTCAAGAGGAGAAATCAGCTATGAAAAATGAAGGAGAAATCCCAAATATACTTTAGTGTGATATGTACAAGTTCTCAGCAGTTCAAGAGAATTGTGATTCTGTATCACAGAATCATCACCAATCACGTCTTGCAGGATAATTTGATGGTTGGATTGTGGTGGTTTCTCTCTTCGTTGTTCTTTAAATTTAGCTACATTTTCTTTGGGTTTTTTTGGTTTGTTTGGTTGGTTGGTTTTTGTTTTCTGTAGAAAATAGTACAGATAAACATGAACTTAGAATTCTAAAGTTATTTCTTAAAATACACCTTCTACTAGGCTGTTATAACTCCAGGAAGTCATTTTTTCCCTAACTATCAATCTGTATTTTAGAATGAAACTCACTGTATGTTGTATTTGATTTTTGTGTGATCAGGATGATCTTTGTTCAGCATAGATCAAAGTGTGGGAAAAGATGCAATTGAGCTAATCAATTACACCATATATAGTACGCATAAATATAACACATTTAGTAATGCATGAAAAGGTTAAATGGAACATTGTGAAAGATTTTAACAGGGCTTAAAATGATATTGATAATATTGCTTTGGTAGCCATGATGGTAAAGGAATGTGAAAACTTCTTTATGGGTCAATTAATACCTTTATTTAAAGGGATAATTAATGAGTCTGTACTCTGTCAGTTGACCATATGATAAGCAATTGCCTCTCCTAATAATTTGCTTTTTGTAAACGGCTTGCAAAAAATGTATTCATTGCATAATAATACTTCCATGCTAACTGCTTCACTGTGTATGATTTTGTACAGTACATGGAATATATTAAGCTAATTTGCAAAAAAAAACCCCAAACCTCCTATGTAAAAAAATTAAAGTTAGCATATTGACATTTATTTCCTTTTAATAAAACAATATGCAAGTGTGTGTGACAGTGTTTGTGCATGAAATCATTAATCAATTTCTTGTTTTTTCTCCTTTTTTTGACTCTTTGATTTCAGACAAACTTCATTTCTCACTTTAATTGAATTTGGTATTTTTATTTACTGCCATTAAATTATTAGAACTCATGATAATCATTCATGTGGGGTGGATATATATATACTCTATATTTAGATATAGAGTATTTTCATGGTACAGATGATGGCAAATGCTTATCAGTTTAAGAGTGTAAATGTCTGCTTCTCAGGAAAAGTCAGAGTGAGAACATTGAAAATCTTGCTCTGTTTAAAAATTCAGAACCAAATCCTTACATGGTGTACATGACTACTGGATGGATGAAATTAATCTTCTCTACTCTAAAAATTCTGTATAGTCTAGTCTCTTTCACTTGTCTTGAGTTAATGGAGGAAAAGAAACAATTTCCAATGGGTCACTATGCTTCTGCTTGTAGAATTACTTGTGACTGAGAGGGAGTACCACTCTGGAAGGTTTGTTTTTCTGTACTGACTTCTGTAGTTTTCAGTAGCAGTTTCTCAGATGATGAGACACCTCCCAAATTTAACTCTTAGGCAGCTTTTGGCTAATAGACACAGTGAATGCTTATTTTAATATGCATGGTTATGAATGGATGATGTGGGTTTAAATCAGCTCCTGTCTGTTGCCCAGGCCTCTGGCAGCAGGCAGGTGCATTACTGAGGTGGCCAGCACCCCAAAATCCACTACCATTCGCAAGTTCTTTAATAATGGCTGATTTGATCTATTATAAAATGATTTATTTATTAATAGACACAAAACTAACAGACATAAGACTTAAAACAGACCATTACTACACAGGGATAGGATAAAAGGCATACTAGTATTACACGTGGAGTTAAAGGTACCATTAAACTTACAGCTAGCTAAGAAATAGTATAGCTTAGGATTCAGTGTTTCTTACCAATCTTGATGGAGTACACATTGAGAAATCCTCTCTCTCAATTCCCAGGGAAAGGGACCTGGAGTTGTGTCCAAGCTCCAGGGAGAAATCTTCTCACACGTCTCCATGGAGTGTGTAAGAGACTTCTGCCTCTGTGATAATTGTGTGGGCTTTTATAGATATAAGAATCATGTCTTTTTGTCAAGAATATTTCTTTCATCTCTTCCTACATTTGCTTTCCAGACTAAGATGTTGATTCTTGGCTGGGTGTCTGAGTCCTTTTGGCGCCAGAGATACCCCAAGCTGGGCCTGTGACCCCCCCCCGAGTTATCTCTTGGAAACGCACCAAACATCTGTGGTAGAGAAGGGGTAGACATGTCCTGCCACATGCATCTTCAAAAGCAAGTCCATTAAAATGTACAATCTATCCTTCAACATCTCCCTTGAGCATACTTAACCAATTGAACTCTGCCTATAAAGCTGGGAGAGTAATTTCTTAAAAGCATGTCAGAGGACCTTTCGTGTAACAGTTTTGCATTTAGAACCCAAGATATGAAAGCCTCAGGTAGAGAGCTTTAAGAATGATAAAAGAAAACGCAAGGCACTGCCCCCACAGCCCAGCTGCTTTTAAATTCTTTTCAGGACATGTTGATATATACAACTGCAAAGTCAGAAATGTTGGCTTCACTCCCGGAGGTGTTTGTTCCATCACAACCTTTCCATGCATTAAATTCACATCATATCCTTTAAAAAAATAGCTGGTGGATTAATCTTGCTTGAGATAAGCCATCTAACAGAAGAATCAAAGTAATCTGGCTATCTTAACTGGTCAAATCCACTAAGTTTTGATATCTGCTCTCTGTCATCACAATAGTCATCTTGACGAAACCCAGTAAAAAACTTACAACGGGATGATACTCATGAAAACCAGATTACATTTTCCATTTCATTGGTATCCTATTTGCAAATGCTTGGATGTTAGCTTGTAAGAGAAGCAGCAAGATCATGCGAAACTTGAATTAACTATAGAACAAGAACTTTAATTTTCCGAGAATTAAAAAAGATTACATCGGCATTATGCTCAGAGTGTATCAGTCTGAGAGATGAATCCCTTGCCTTAAGGAAAAAAATTCAAAGGGAAACTAACCAGAGGATGAAAAAAATTATTAAAAATTACTTGCAGAGATTGTGTCTTTTACCTGGAGATCACAAACCAAAATAATGTGTATTGGTTTGGTTCAGTGTGGAAGTTGGCATTGTATGTTTCTACATAAACATATGGAGGCAGGTGGGAGCATACATGACTCCCTCACACACTCACTCACAAACACACGTACACGTACGCATATTTCAGCTGTAGCTGTAATCAAAGATTACATATCTGCTCACTTCACTGATTCAAAATTAGATGAAGAAGATCTTCATCTCAGGGGAAGATAAAAGTTTCCAGAAATGACAGTTGTAACATAGCTTGTCTGCTTTTCATCTTTTCAGACTGGTTTGCAAATGTTTGTTGAGAAATGAGAGATGATATTATCAAAACAAACAAACAGTTCGGACAGGAGATAAAGCCCTATTACTTTTACTCTTTCTTTCTTTTCTGCATGTTTTCTGGACAAAAATCATAATTATCTGAAACTGTCCCTAAATCCCGTGACATAGTTTTGATTGAAACTCATGAGCTTCCACTCTGCTTTTTTCATTAAAGGCATGTAGATCTTCAAATGATACTTGTCAGTACGGTGCTACAAACCTTTCTGGCACTCACGCTTACCAGGAGCATAATACATAATTAAAGAGAGCTGCTGTTCAGCTGCCTATCAAACTCTCCTTGTATTCCAGTTCCTTGAAACCTACATATCACTAGCAAATATATTCTTTACAGGTTTTCATGAAAGCATCGGCGGTATACATTGGGTTTTGGGAGGTGCTACAAAATAAAACTTAGAGCTGTACAAATAAGAAAAAAAGAGCATAGAAACCACACAAGCAGACTTCAACTTTGGCAAAGGTATATAGGACTCCAAAAATAACCCTGTGAAATAGATCTAATAAGGTTTTCATCATCTCTGCTGCCATACTCAGTAAGGGCAAGTCCATCAACTGAGAGATTCACAGATGTCAAAGTCACCCAACCAGGTGCTTATTACTAGAGCAGATGCTCTAAGTTAACAAGAGCAATGGAAGGTTTATGGCCCATTTTTATCTTGTTCACAAAATAAATATAATCATGGACAGTGAGGCAGTAAAATGCTCATGCAAATCGGTTTGTAAGAGAATTAAAAGAGAGCTTATGAAAACAAAAAAAAAAACTCCTCAAACCTATACTGAGTAGGAAGCTGACTATGCAAGCCACAAATCTTTGTGTGACTGCACCGAAAATACTTGTGTGAACTGAGTCGACTGTATATTGCACGTGAATTAGCTCGTTATTGATGTGATTTGCTATACTGTTTGAAACTATATCCAGGAAAGGCACACCTCAAAAATAAAAACTGAAAGCAAAAATGTATCAATAAAAAAACAGCCTGAGTGCTCTTGTGAACATTCTCCAAAATGAAACTGTTCCATACTGGAGAGATGAGTGGATAAAAACTAAAGTCTGCAACACAAATGCAAGATGTAATGAATTATCAAAATTAAGAGAAGCTTCTTACTAGGTGAAAGACATGAGAAATTTCCTAATTCTCTAATTATTCAAGTTAAGGTGGTGAACATCTTTCTGTGGGTAAAACACCTTCATTTTTATACACTTTGGTTATTAGTATTGTTACTGTGCATTTCTTGTTCCATTACTTTGTACTTTCAGTAAATAGTTATTTCAATCCATAGTCTCTGCTTTTATCCCTTTCCACTTATGGGAAGGGATAGAGGAACGGCAGTGGCTTATTTGGAGTTTAATTTCCAGCTAGTGTTAAAATCACCATACATACTTTATGAAAAACATAAACCTATGGTAGTTTACCTTTTTAAAACGAGGCTATAAAAATACCTGTAACTAACTCTTGAACCTGGTAAAGTTTCTGGCTACTTTCCAGAGAACTGACATTCCGACAGGAAAATAAAATCTCTTTGTTATAGCTGTCCAGTACAGGAACAATTTTAAGGATTGGTTTCATGATTCCGGGGGGTTCCTTCACATGACTAGCAATATTGTCCAGAGATTTTGAATCAGGCCCAGTGAAACAGATAAGTTCTGAGAAGAATTTCAGTGTCTCTGTCTTGGTTTGAAAGACA
>VZRQ01005549.1:54816-76597 GCA_013397975.1 Machaerirhynchus nigripectus | reverse complement strand
GGCTGAAAGTGCTCTCGTCCCACAGTGTTGTGAGGAGGACCCACGTTTCTTAATCTTGCTCCCTGGCTGCTTTTTGCTAAAAGGTGTTGTCCTTCCCTGCCACTGTGGTCAGGGATGACGTGGCTGCCCCGGTGCCATGTGCTGTGGGATCCTGGCCAGTGAGTCAGGTGGGTGTCCCACATATCCATGGGTGTAAGCTCAGCCAGCCTGCTCACCCTCCCCCTGGGCAAAGCTGCCCTCTCCTTTGTGTCAGGAAGCACTGGAGTAATTAAATATTACCTGGGCTGGTTTCTTAGCCCTTGATGGGATTTGGGTTAGTGGACCCTGGAAGCCCCTGTGTTCTCCTCTTGCTGGTACCACCATTATAAACATGTTTATAGCAAGGACTGTCCAGGGCAGAGGGAAGCCCAACCTGCAGCCCTTTGAGCTGATTGAGGGTGAGGAAGCAGGCTGGGCTCGCATGTGTGTTGCAGGATTTGTGCAGAAAATTTGTGTCAGGAAAGCACCTGCTGACAGCCAAAACAGATGGTCTCAGCTGCTTGGCCAACTCAGTCTGCCCCACATCCTCATCCTGTGGCTTCCCTTTCATGCCCAGGGTCTTGGTCAGTCAGGAAGAGTGGCCACCCCTCTCAAGGCCCAGTTCACCAGCCAAGCTCACTTCAGGGCAATCAAAAGACTCAGTTTTACAAAAGCCAAACCAAGTTTATTTTCACAAGAGAATATCTCCAGTAATATTTTATTCATGGCTTCCATCTCACACAGCTCCACTGCTTGAGATTCTCTGCATGAGTATCAGTGCCATGGAGGGGGACTGAACAGATTCCATGTGGGACGCACGGGATTAGCTCTTTTCCAGGGGACACCTCTCCAGATGAAGTGGATATGCTGCCCTGTTCCCATGCTTTGGTGCTATTTTGGTACCTTCCAAGCGATCTGCGGGTGGGAGCCCTGCCCCTGAGCAAGCAGCTGGGGGATAATAATGCAGCTCAGAGGACCAAGCTGCAGTTTTGCACAGCAAGTCGCCAGGACTGCTGAAAAGCCAGATTTATGGAGGGCTGCATTCCTTCGCTGCTTGGAATTGCAGCATCCCCACCCACCAGCTGTGTCCCAGCCTCGCTGCAGCTACGCCCTGTCCCAGCTGAGGAGCCTGAAATGAGCTGCTTCGTTCTGGGGACTCCCACAGCCCAAGCAGCCGGGTCTGGCTCTCCCTGTGCCTTTGCTCAGGGTGAAATTTGAGGGTTCCAATTTCCCTTTGCTCTCTCCCCCCCACTTCATCTGAGAAGGTGTCCTCTGCCTGCCCTCACTCCCCAGTGTCTCGGATCTCACACGTCTCCCTGGCAGTGAGATGGTCGTGATAATGGCCTGAAATGTCCTTCCTGATGCAGCCCTGATGCAGCCCTGATCGTGTTACAGCTCCACTCCTGGTCTTGATCCTACTTACCCTGGAAAATGGCAGAGGGATAGTCCCATCTGCTCCTAAGAAAGAGAATTAGCAATTCCCTGTCCCTTGCCAAGGGCCAGAGCTCTGAAGCGTGGCAACTTCTCGCATGTCTGTTGTCAGGTGGTGGTGCCTGGGAGAACCCAGAAGGATTAGAACTTGCTCCCTTTTGGCTCATGGCTCATCCCTACCTGTCTCCACTTTAGGACAAGCTTTTAGTCTGAATCATTGGCTCATCCTGTGTAAATACCCAGGAGCCCTAAACTTCCCTGCCAGGGTTTGCATGTGAGTGAGTTCAGTTGATAGGGATTATCAGATCAGAAAGAACCACCCTCTAACTCTGTTCCATGGGACAGGCTGGGAACTTGTCCAAAACAAAATGCACTTCCTGAGCAGGGGCCAACCAGCCAAATCTGATCAGCTCCCAGGGCTCTGAGTCCACAGGCTAAGCTTGCCCTTGGGTCTGGTTCTGAACCCAAAGTTCAGAACTGGGCACAAGAAAATTAAATTACGAGCTCAGATCTGTCCCATTTATACAAAAGTATCTGCTCCCCTCCAGACCTGAGGACAGACCAGAAAAGATCAGCACACTTAAACACTTTACAGCTTGAGCCCATCTCCTGCAAAAAAAGAACAGAACCGCACCCTGGGAGCTGCTGTGCAGACTCATTTCCATGGTTCTCTCGCACCTTGAAGAGAGGTGGGTTCTCTGGAAGCAGGTGGCTCCATGCTCCAGTGCCTGAGGCACGAAGCAATTCCTGGAAGAATGCAATTCTGGATGCTGTAAGGGAAACACCCACTGAGTTGTTTAACAATGCCACGCTGCGTTTTTGGATCCTCAACAAAAGAAGCGATGCCTCGGGAGCTCCTCCGGTGGTTTTGCTGCTCTTTAAGGAAGGCAATAGACTGTATAGTTATCACCTGAAATGGGATCAAATCCCTCCCACCAAACTATACAACCTACTACCTCACCTCCACAGAGCACAGCAGACGGGTCACGGGCACGGATTTGCTTTACTTGCACCCCCTGCCCCCAGACCTGGTGTAGAAGTGGATGAGGAGACCTGAAGACCTGACTGTCTCCTTAGGAAAGACAGTAGATTGTATAGTTAGCTCAGAGGGAGGACCAGACTCCACAACTATTCAATCTACTACCTCAGCCTCAAGGACAGCTTGGGACCGTGGCAGCCTAAGGCACTGAGATGCTCCTTATCCAGGCACTGGAACGAGCCTTAGTCAGGCGTCAGCTGCTCTGCAGATCCTGTGAAGAGAAAGGCATGAAAAATCAGAACTCTTGATGTCAGGGAAGAGGAGTCATATCCAACCTTGTCCTGGAGCTCCTCCTCCTTCTTCAAACCTCCTTCAGTCCACTTGGACTATACCTCGTGCTTGGCAATCGCACTGGCTGCAGACTTCATGCACCCAAGGGTGCACAGAAGCAGCAGCCCTGCCCTTGGAACCCTGGGCTACACATGGAGATAGCAGAGCTCTCGGGAAGCTGCAGCAGCGCCAAGCACACCCAGCCAGGCTGACCTCACCTCCTGAACACACAGCGTATCTAGAACAAACCTGCCAGACCACATAAGAGAATCCATCAATTTAGCTGCTGTGCACTCCAAGGAATTGAGCAGATTAGAAATAACTGAGTACAAGGAAGCTTTTAGGCTGCAAATGTAATGGTATCGAGTACATCAAGGCAGATCTTATTTCCTAAACAAATGAGTGCAACATGCAGCCGTGCTGTCCCTCTAATGCTCCAGCCCAGCCAGGCAGTATTAGCATGGATCTGAGACAGACTGGCTTCCCCCCAAGCCCTTGGCTCACCTTCTGAGGCTCCTTCCTTCTCTGTACACCCAAATACAGAGGCGAGGTATTAATCTGGTAGTTTGAAAGAAACGTGTGAGGTTCTTTTGCAAGGAGAGAGAATTCCCCTTGGAGATTAAAGGAAGCCCTAACGACGAGGGAGCCACGCCAAGCAGGCTGCATGTGCAGCCCAGCACAGACCCAAAGGACAACGTCCCATGGGAGCTCAGCAGGAGATGTCCCCAACCTCCCCAAGTGTCTGCGGAGTGCTGTGATGGGAGAGGAGGGGGCTCAGGCAGAAGTCTCCAAGGCGATAAAAGCTGCCTAATCCTTTGTGCTTCTGCAGCTACCAGGCAACAGCCTAAATATTCCCAAAGCTTTGGTGAGCTGCTGTGGCTGGAATCCTTGTGAGAGTTTAGGATGGCCTCGGGTGCAAGGGTATCTCTGCAGCAAGGTTTGGGAAGTGCCCTCTTCCAGAGCTCTCCACAGGCTCTCCTCACTGGCATTCAACACAGTCCAGGTAATTCTCTTCATTTCTTTGACAAACTGATCCTTCACAGGGAATGACCCACTCTGCTGGACCATCTGGCCCAGGCCTCTCCTGGTGTGACAGGGTATGGACAGCATCAAAAACCCAACCGTGGCGGGGCCGGTTCCTGCAGCACTGAAGCACCCGGCCCATCCCGGTGCCAAGTGCATCCCAAGCAGCCTCCTGATGGGAAATGCCATCTCTCCTGTTTTTATCAGTGATGCACAGGGGTTGCACAGCCCTCCTCAGCACATGCAACACCAGCCAGAGCTTCGGTGAGGTTACAGCCAGGCCCAAGGGTCCATCAGGTCTGTCACTGCTCAGCTCCTTGGGGACAGAAGGGTTAGTTTAGACTAAAATGTTTCAGCTTCCCAAAAATTAAGCAGCTGCCACAAGCATCGAGCAGAAGGGTGGCAAGAAAGCCAAAGGATGCTGCACTGGTTGGGGACTGGGAGGGTGGGTGGTCCAGATGATTCCTGGGTGATGCACAGAGGCAGAGGATGCTCATCTTCTCCAAAGAGACTTTTAGCAACTGACCCGGGGGAACGATTTTTCCTGATTCCCTATCTGGTTGCTGATATTACTTTAAGCACATAAACCAGATGTATCATGCAGGCATTTAAAAGGTCACTCTTGATACCATTGCAGACAACAGGCATTCGGGCCAATCTCAAACTGTTGGTGGGAAATTACATTAAATAACTCTGAGTTCACATAGATGTAATTATATGGAGAGAGGGAAAAAAAAATCCCTTCTGACTTCTATAAGTAAACCTGAAAACAGAAGACTTAATTATAATAATTGTCTTAATGAGTAAAGGTTTTGGGAATACCCAGCTGCTGACTCTGGAATCCTGGTTTTAGCAGGATCTGTGAGAAAAGGAGTCAAACAGGAGGATTTATGGATCAAACAGGGATTTTTTTAATGCCCAGTTAGGATTACTACGAGCATCCTACCCTTAGTATTGCTGTCACACTTGTTTGTCCTACACAAATTGCAATGACAGGAATTCCCTCTCCTCATGGCCCAAGGTCTAAAGCATCAAGACAAAAGACGGGGAAGGAAGGAGATGTGCCCAAATTTGCCTGGATGTGATGCAGCTATGCGAAATTCTGGATAAAATATCCAGCAGGGTCTGTAGGAGCCAGAGGCCCACACACAAAGCCTCTCACTGCCTTCTGAGATTAAACCGAGTTTTGGAAGATTTTTGGATACTTGATTGCCAAGAATGGGACCTCTTTGAAAAACACCATTTTCTGTGCAGGCCTTAAGGCAGTGGCCCTGTAATTTTCACTTTCCAGATTCATATAGATCCCTCAATATTGATTGAATTTGATTTTTGTGGAAACACTTGATTGGTTTCTGCAAGCACGAAGTGCAGTGTGGGTCACTATATGGTCCCACTGTCTACAGGTGCTTGGAGGGGTGAGGAAAATTGGGAGGTACAGGGTATGCTTTTTCACAGCAAGATCCTCCAGGCTGGAATAAAAATGGCACTTCCAGTCCAGCTTTCATACTCATTTTTGGGATCAAGAGGTGACCTAAACTGCTCCTTATTTATCAGGGCTCAGGGTGGCTTGTGATGACCCCAGCAGAAAACCCAAGACGATGCCCCCCAAATTTTGAAGCAACTTCACGCCAGAGATTCCTGAGCACGGCCAAGTGTCTGCATTTAAAAGGAGCCCACCTCGGAGAGGAGCTGGAAAGGCTCCGAAGCTTTGAGGAGCTGCTCTGGTTTGTTAAGGAGCACTGAATGAAATGGAGGAGGGGGGAGGAGGAAACCATAAAGCAACAAAGTCTCTGCTTTAAAAGCTGACACCGCTTTCGGCCTTTGTGAAGCCGCAGTCCCGTGTCCGTGCCAAAACGTGCCGGGGACAGGGAAGGCTTCTCAGTGGGAAATCGGGACCCTGAGCCTCCAGGAGGATTTTCAGCCTCCTGGAGCTGGGGCAGAACCGGCCCCGACTCCCTGGAACGGCGGCGTTGGCACAAAATGGCCGAGTGTGGCCATTTTGTTCCCTTGGCTTCGTGTCCTCCCAACCTGGCTGGGATGGAAAAATAAAAGCCAAACAGACAAAAAAAAAATAAAAAAATTAAAAAATCAAATCCAAAATAAGCCAAAAGAAGCGTGAAAGGTTTTTAATAACTCCCCAGCATTGTGGGGACCCACAGCGCCAATTGGAGCTGCTGATCCGGGCGGCAGCGAGGAACCCGCTCACGAGAAAAGCAGAAAACACACGAAAAACCCATCTTGGACACACCCTGTGCCACGGGAAAGCAATAAAAAATGACATTTGCCAAACTAGCCATGAAGACAAGTTGTTTTTAACTTCTCCCAGGCCAGGCAAACCTCTCAGCAAAGCAAGGCCAACCATCTTCCCAAACACCCCATCCTAAAGTCAGTATTAAATATCACACTTTGAAATAGTTAATCAAAGGTGCCGTGAACGGGGAAAGAGAAATGGAAGTAAAAATATTTACAGTTCAATCCTGCAACAGCCCCTGTCTCTCAGCCATGCTTTTACTCCACACACCTCTAATGACATAAAGGAGAATTTCACATCAACTTTGTCACCGCATTTATTATTGAACAATTAGCAGGTATGTTCATAAATAGCTCTCATCACTTAGGGGCTGAGTCCTATCAGATGTTTCTAAACATCTGGATCATTATTAATGAATCTGATATTGTTATCTATAATGCAGGCATCTGTAACCTGCTTGTTATATGACTTATCTTTTATTAGCCCTTCCTGAAGGCATTATTAGAGGTGGCCACAAAGGTAATGGTTTTTCTAAACATTTGTGTATTTTCCTTATAAATTTGTATATTACTTACCCTCACCTGAAGCAAAAATGTTTCTCATAAAAGACAGGCGCTACTGATATTTCACAGAGTAATTTCACTAAATACTAAAAATAAGAGGAAAAAAATATCCTTCAGGCTTATTTTTACCTGTTCTGTACTCGATTCTATAGGTTAACTCAAAAATCTAAAGAAAGAAGATTTCTTTTTTCTGTAATACTCTATAAAACTGTTCTATTAATACTGTTTTCCTTCTCAGTGTTCAGTTGATAAGCTGCTCATGAAAGGTGTGCAGGTAACGTCCACCTCTAACGCCGATTTGGACCCAAACATTAAATTTGCACCGTGAAGCTCCCACCCAGCGCCCGCCTGTGCAGCCCCGGCTCCGGGACCACCCTGGCCCTGCCGTTCTCTCCCTTGTCTGTTTGCAAACAAGCCAAGGGGACACGGAGGCAAATCAAATACCTTTCTGTGCATGAAAAGCCATTTCACCTCTTTCTGCTCTCCTTCCCAGCTCCGCTCTGCAAGTGTTTGCTTCTCTCCTCGTGTCTGGAAAGCCACTCAAGGCACGGCAGGATGATCATTCCAACACCTTATCAGAGCCTGATCCTCCCTGTGCCACAGGGCAGGGATCTGCTCCTCAGAGTGTCCACAAACAAAGCGACGTGGCTACTAATGCCAAGACATCCAGGCTACTGAAGGAAATGCAGAATCACTTTAAAAAAAAAAAAAAATAATCACTTTTATTTGGCGCATGTTCCGGTGTTTTTTGCCCCGCTCCTGCGCAGAATTTTACGGTAATGCCACCAAGTTGCTTTAAACTTTCAAGGCGTGTTGATGGTGTTTCTGTTGTGTATCACACCTTAACGTGTGCAGGATACACACAGAGTGCAGTAAACAGCTTGTGAGCACAGTACAGCTCCAGCCTTGGGAGAAAAGCAAGGGCTTAAAAAGCCAAGAACAGCTATTGCTTTAAATATTTAAATTAAGATGTTTTTATTCCTGAGATGAAAACTTTCAAGGCAAGAAGGCAATAAACAAAAAAAATCCCTAAAAAAAAAAATCCTCCGGATTACACCAGCTAAATCCAGGCAGTGCCAGCTCGGTGGAAAGGTCAGGTCCCGAACGCACCAAAAACAAGAGGACACACAACAGGTTAAAACGCTACCGTCCGGCAGTGACCGGCTCTGGTCATACCAAGCCGATGTGTAAAACCATCCGCCCGTCCAAAAACAAATTAAGACAACAGTGCTCTCTGGTACTTTATAAATCCAGAAGAAAGGAGGGCTGTTTTATTGAATATAGCGAACAAACCTTTCCGTCCGGCTATTCCGTGCAGCCCCGCGGCTCTGTGTGCACCGAGTAGCCCTTACGCTGCTCATACAAAAGCTCAGTTTGGCAATTCCAGGCATTTTCAGTGCTCAACATACGCCAAAACTACCCACTCTCTGCCTCTGCCTTTGGTCTCGTTCCAAAATGTCCTTTTTTTTTTTTTTTCCCCTCTTTTTTTTTCCCCCTTTCTCTCTCTTGCTACAGCCGGTGCCACGTAGAGACAGGAGAGTTGGGCTCGGACATGGCTGCAGCCTCCAAAAAAGAGCCAAGTCCCAGCGTCCCGGCTTCCCCCTTCCAGACGGGAAACAAAATGGCCATGGAGCAGCCATTTTGTTTGCTGCGGGATGGGAGGGAGAAGGGAAGGGAGGGGAGACGCAGGCCAGGCGGGAAGGATGAGGGGGGAGAGGGGAGGGCGTCAATTCGGCAGGAACCCAAAAGCTCTGCAGCCATGCCCGGGCGCGTCCTCCTTCCTCCTGCCGGCCCCGTCCAGCCCCACAGCAGGTCTGAGCCGGAGGGATGGACACGGGGTTGGTTTCCCAGCCCTCCCGAGCCGGCTGAGCCGGAGCTGTCCGGCCTGACGTGGGTTACGCTTCCCTCCCTGGGCCTGGCTGGCACCTCCATCCCGCCCGCAGGGGCCGGCCCGGCGGCTGCCGGGCTCTGCCAGAGCTCCCGAAGGGAGCCCGGCAGGAGAGCGGAAACCAACCCAGCAACGTCAAACTCCTGAACTTCCCTGGGCAGGAAACGGAGTAAATAACACCCGCGGGGAGGGGGAGAGGAACCCGGCCTTGGGGACAGCGTGGCCTCTACAACCCGGATCCCAGCGGCACCCGCGGGAACGGCGGCCTGAGCGTTCCTTGCTCGCTCCTGTCAGGATGAGCCCTCCTCAAAACCAGGGGCTCTCTCCAGCAGGACCTTGTGCCCACAAAATGCCTCGTGAGCTCCATGGCTTTTACCTTCCTGCCCTTCCACGGAGCAGCACCACCACTGCCCACCCGGGCAACGCACCCACGGCTCGAGGAACCGGAGACGCCTCTCCCTGGGCCCTCCTCTCCCAAAAGCACAGGGCTGAGGTCTCAGTTAGCACCCAACGAGACACACAGATGAATCCCACCCTCCACCACAGACGTTACGTTCCTCCAAATCCTGACCAAAACCAATGAGAGGTTTTTAGAGCAAGGCAAACTCCTCGCGAACCTGTTTGGGAGTAGCCGGCATGGGAAGACCCTTAGGAGGATACAAATCAAACACCCCCTGGGCTGCCTGCCTCTGTAGGTGGGACAACAAGCCATGAAAATCAGGAGTATTCCCACGGTTTAGGACTGGTAAGACCTCCCCATTACAAGCCCTATCCCTTAAGGATGCAGGGAACTGGAAATGCCAAAACCCAGCACAGCTTTGAAGCTGTTACAGGACCTGTAGGAACATCCTGTAGGAAGGTTGTCAATAGGACGAGGCACTTTGTGCCATATTCACAAGGGATAAATTTCAGCACAGGAGGCTGGACCTGCTCAGCTTTCTCGAGTCACTGGGGAGGGTGATTTCTCTGCAGAATCGTTCAGAGCAGAAGCATAATGGCAACACCTCGAATTATCCTGTGAAAGAAGTTAAATCTTTTAAGATTTTTAAAATAATCACTATTCTTCCCTATCTGATCCTCACCAATTTCTGGCAAAGTAACCTAAGATCTTCAGCTGAAAATTGTTATGGTCTTATTAGTAATTTGCTGTGATTGATTAGGCTTATTAAAATGCCCCTGAAAATAAGCATCACCTGTACCAAACTCCACTGAGAGCCTGCTCAGCATATCCTGATTTCTGGTACGGGTTTCATGTGGAGCCATGTGACCCCACAGGTGGGTTTGTGCACTTTGTATTAACCTCAAAGTCTGGGAATTTTGAAGGTATTTGAGAGATCCAAGTCTGGTTTATTTTACTAGGCTTTGGGAAGGCAAGGCTTGCTTGAAAATGCCTTTGCACAGAGAGAATTGTGAATTTCTTGTGTAATACTCTTCCAGGAAAACCAGCAAGACAGGTTGGGGAAGGACGACCAAAGGGCTCTGGAGGTGTACAGGGACAGATCAAGAATGGCCACACGCAGCATGTCAGGCTGAAGCTAAGAATGAAAACCAATTTCAGCTGCTCTGGCACCAATACTCTCTTCATGAAAGCCCCTGACCACCCAAGGAACTCTGTTTTGACCCTTATTCTGAGTGAAAATGAACAGAGAAGGACAAGACACATTTACAAGACACATTTACAAGATGGGCTGCTTTGCCTTTCCCTATAACAGGACCCTTGCATCAGCAGCACCTTCCTGGTGGTCCTGAGATGGAGAAATACAGAACTGGGGACATGCACAGGGCTGGGACTGCTGAATCTATCAATAGCACAGCCAAAATTGCATGTAGCCCCTCAGCACTGGCTGGTTATTCCATAAATTTTAGTCAGGTGGGGGTGCCTGGGGGGAAAGATCGGAATACAGAGAATAAGCAAAGGGGGATGTTTGGGAAGCTTATGGGAGGGAGAGTGTCTGACGTGTAAGCATGGGAATGAGACCAGGAATGCACAGGTTTTGTGGACCTGGGAGGGAGCTGAGATGGTTTGTGTCGGGAGAGGGAGGTGTGAACATGATTAAAATGCTGGAGCTTCACAAAGGACAAGGGAGGACTTGCTGAACGGGGATATTTTTGTAGCCTCCAATCTGGGCTGCTGTGGGCTCAGTAAACTGGTGGTAGATAAAGCCGTGGACAGGCCTCTTGCTTTGGTGCCTTCTGCTCCCAGGTGCCTTCTGCTTCTGTGACCTCACCAGGTCCCTCATTCAAGGCACTCCCTTGACATTCCAGTGCTGAGAAGGGCTGTGGCTGCCTGGGCTGGTTGGAAGCCAGCAGGCTGATCAGGCACGTGGCCCCATCATGAAACCCCGTGAGATTCTCTTCCTCAGGGACGTATCCCTGCATGCAGGAGTTGGTTCTCACTCCCCTGCACGCACATCCCTGCTGCTGAGAGTTGTCATTTGGGAGTAGGTAGAGCACAGAACGCCTTCAGGTCAGAGCTGGGTGCGGAGAACAAGCCTCCCCTTTCTGTTTGGGATCAGGGCTCGTGAGAAAGGGTCTGTGGTGCTGTCATGGGTCTTGCGAGCCAAAGAGCTCTACCCTTGTGCTTCAGCTCAGGGTTTTTTCCAACCACGTAGCAAAGCTGTAGAAATCAGCTGCTCATCATCATGTGTTGGAGTTGAAGGACTTCCTCAGCATCAAAGCTTCCCCTCTGGCTGTTTTTTGAATCTCTTCAGGTCTTATCCTTCTGCTCTGATCACACCCCAGCGAGCCTGTACAAACACAGCCCCACTGTCATTCCTCATTGCTCTCTCCTCCCCACACTGGCCATTTGGTCATGAAATTTAGAGTAGAGGAAAATGTGAGTGAAAAGCCAAGGTGGTGAGAAAAACTTCCCTTGAAAATGAAGAGAAGTGATTTTGGTTTTATTCTTTAGTTGGTGCGTGTGGGTGAAGCAAATTGCCTCCTCTGAGTATTGGGATGCATTCAGTTCTTCTCGGGTTTGTCCAGCAGTGCCTTCCCTCACTGGGCCTGAGCACCCTCTCGGGAGTTTTTAGGACTCCTCTCTTTCTGTCTCGGGGAATTTATGTGCATAAGGCAGCAGCAGCAGCAACAACAAAATCATTCAGGATGGGAAAAACCAGACTTTGCTGCATTGCTAAGCTCCTGCACCCAGTCTTAGTGAGTCACTTTGCTTCCTTTGGGAGAGAGATATTCCCTACCTGGGATGCTGAGAAGGTTATTAGTTAATGTACTAATTAACCGAATGTGCTTTAAACAATGGAATTGCTTGAGGCAGTGGATCTCATGAAGGTCTAAGTCTAATACTGGCTTTAACAAGACTGGGCTCCCAGTTCTTATCAGCTGGGACACCTTGCCCTCAGCCAGGGAGAGAAGAATTGAACTCCTATACATTATTCATGCTGTTGGCACAGCACTTCTGAAGCACAAAGGCCGGGGTCCATCCAGGCTCTTTCCTGCCCGATTCTCCCACCACAGATGGAGATGGAGCTGCCGGATCACAGACAGAGCTCTGGGGCTGCAGGCCGTGGAGAGCCTGAGAAACCCCAAGGCAGGGGTTTTGACAACATTGCTGATCTTTTCAATACGTGCCCAGCAGTGTGTTTGTGACCCACATCCCACCCTGCTCTGGAGCTCTGCTCACACCCAGGGCAGTTTCTCCTCTCTCCTCCAGGAGCTGGGTGGTGGCAGAGAGCTCTGCCCGCTGAAATGAGAGATGGCTTCGCTTTCTGTGACACTGGGACCCATCCCAGGCTGGATTTGGAGCTGCAGCTGCCACGAATCCTGCAAGCCAAACCAGTTGAGACTTTGGCCAGTCCTGAGCTCATCCAAAAGCCATCTTGTGCAGCTTCAGGCACCTTATGTGTCTACTGAGGCAACTGAACAGGGGTGTCAAAACCCATAGTGGAGATTTTAACCTACAGAGAGGTTCCAATAGAGATGTAACCACTGGAGGCTGATGAAGGTTGTTTGCCTTGAGCTCGTGTTTGGTACGAATACAACAATCCTGCTCAACCCTGCACTGCATCAGGGTGCCAAAGGTACCCCTCGAGAGTGACACTGCCCCCAGGCCTGGGGGTGAGGGGGTGAAGGGAGAGAAATTGAGACAGTTTAGATTACTCGGGGAACTGAGTTTGATTTCCCAACGTGGAACTAAATTCTCCTTCCACACCAGCTCTGCAAGCTCTGAAACCCTGCAGGTTCAGCTGGTTCCTCCCCAGCTGGAACAGAAAACGCCAGGCAATGTCACAGCTATTTCTTCTGTGTCACATTTATACAATGCAAAGACCGAACAGTAAGAAGCTGAAAATCATAATTAGGTAGGCAAGAACCTACAGTCTGAAAAATTCATCCCTCTTTAGTCTAGTCTGAGGCGTGTATTGTATGAGGCTCTTAAGAGCTGAGTTTTCAGAGCTGCATTTTCAGAACTGAACTGCTTCTGCAAGCAGGGCCCCTAAAATAAGCAAGATTAGCAAATGTTCCCACCTCCAGCAGTTCTGACGATGACACCAACAGACAGATTTTCATCACCCTTTTGGCTGAGCCCTTCTGGAACTGTGGACTTATTTTCTACAGGCAGAATCCTTTCTAAAACTCCCCCTTTGCAACATAGAAACTGTACAGATTCCTAATTGCAGCCAAGTTTGACCACAGATCCAGCTCTCGGCCCTCTTTGTGGACACAAAAATGCTTTGGAGAAACAACATCAATATGGCTTTGCTAATTGATGGTCTTGTGCTGGCTTTGACCCATCAGTTGATTGACTGTCCTCAACTGTAATTTCCTAAACCCAATTTTTTTCTGCTTGTTTATCTTCCCTGGCCTTGTTTGCACACAGCCACCACCCAAAAAACCTCTGTCCAGGGAGCAGGATTTATCACTCCAATTTCAGTAGCAGCAGAGCACAGAACAATGTAGGGCCTATGCAAACAAGTACTGCTGTTTTCTTTTGCTTTTCACTTATTCCTTATGGTAAACCAGTGCATTCCAAACCAAACAAAAATCAGAAGATTTAGGACCCGAAGAGCAGCCTGGAGCAACATAACAGGGGCTGAGGACAGGTTGCACTTAGAAATGAAGCAACAAGTAGCACTTGAAAGCAAATGAAATGTTTAACCTGTGCTACATTCCTGACATTGTTCCTGGCTGTAGCGACACTGTGGCACTCGGCAAAGGGCAGGAGCTCGGGTGCCTGGATCCCTGAGCACCACACAGGGCAGGAGCTCAGGTGCCTGGATCCCTGAGCACCACACGGGGCAGGAGCTCAGGTGCCTGGATCCCTGAGCACCACACAGGGCAGGAGCTCAGGTGCCTGGATCCCTGAGCACCACACGGGGCAGGAGCTCAGGTGCCTGGATCCCTGAGCACCACACAGGGCAGGAGCTCAGGTGCCTGGATCCCTGAGCACCACACACCAGGGAGGACTGGGCTGGGCACGTGAACTCCCCAGGGCAGGGACCGTGCTCATCTTTGTGTGGACGGCACTTGGTGTGACGGATCCCCCAGGACACCCCAGTGACCACCAGTAAGAGCTGTTTAAGTGGAGGTCAACACCATTTGGGTGCACAGGACACCAGGACTGGGAACTGTAACCTGGAGTTTTGCCCCAACTCTGTCACCAAGCTGCACCTTTCAGAAGACCCTCAAGGACCACGCAAGCTTGAGCCACGGCAGTGCAAGGAAACCATTGATCCACACACCAGCTCCTCTTTTGACTTCATTTCAGCCCAGGCCGGTGCGTTGCTGACGTTTCTAACCCCCTGCAGGGCTGCCCCGTGTTTTTTGCATAGTTGGACACAACTCCAAGGGAAAGAAGCTGAAATGAACCCTCAGGATCCTGCACCAGCCCCTACCGACCTTGCCAGTGTTCTTAGGGAGCAGGACTGAGAGCCCAGTCCCTTCCCCGACCGTGAGGGGACCGCGTGAGCTGCGCTCAGCATCCCACGGGATGAACACGGCTTTGAAGCCAGGCAGCCAAACATAATCCACCTTTACCTGCTTGTGGTAAAGCTGAGCTGGGATGAGCAGGCAGAGCCTGGAAAGCCGAGCTTATCTGTGTGTCACAGCGATCCCTTTGAACGGCTCAAAGCCCTTTGGAGAAGCCGCCCTCCCCGCAGAGCAGAGGCTTTTCCCGGGCTGGCTCCCGCTGTTTGCCGGGATCGTGCTGGCTGCAGCTCCCCCGGGACAGCCCCAGCCGGGCCCAGGCTGCCGAGCCCGGCGGGGAGCGGAGCAGGCGCTGCCAGGCTCAGAGCGAGCCTTGTTCTCAGCGTGCCTGGAGTGGCCGCGGCAGACAGGGATGGAAACAGTGCCCGGGAGGCATCTGCCTGCAATGGGGCGTGCGCGGCTGATGCGCAAGGATGAACAGATGGGTTGATTACACAGGGAGAAACGGACACTAATCGTATCCAGATTCACCAACTGCAGGATCTCCTCCTGAGCCCTAAAGTACAGGAAGCCCTTACCTGCTTCGTTATCCTGTCTCTGATCATCAGCCCCTTCCCCCGCCCTGGGAACCGCATCTCCGCTAATCCCCCGGGCAGGGGAGGGCCCGGGCTGCAAAGCTGGGATCCAGATGGGAACTCCGACTGTGCTCGGGCACGGCTGGATCCAGCCCCAGGCCAGGGGCAGATCCTGGCTGCCCGCTCCGGCACAGCCAGGCTCCATCAGCTCAACTTTCCCTACTCTGTGAGTTTGCTGCCAGGCTCTTCTCTTGCTGCCTCTTCTCTGAAGAGCCAGGAAGATTTCAGGATGGGCAAGAGCGAGGTGAACAACAAAGACTGTTGGGGTTTGACACATCACTCACGGTGTGTCTCCACATCTCTGCTGAGATGCAGCCGCTCCTGGGGTGGAGTTTGGTGTGTGTGCACAGCACGTGGCTCTTGGGGACAGGGAGAGAAGGAGGTTTTGTGGGCTGAAAACAGCAGAGGCAACTCCCCAGCAGGCTGTAGGATGGGTGGCCAGACTGAACTGGGAGGTGATGTTGGAAACCTCACCTGTATTCTCGTGTCTGGGAGACTGAAACAGGCCGAGTGGTCGGGTTCCATCACCTGCTTGGGTTTTGTGCAGTGCCACCTTGGAAAAAGGAGCAAAGCCCTCCCACATGCTTTTATCCCTGTCCCTCTGCATTCATCCCAGCTCTCTTCAGAGGCAGTGATGTGCTCCCAAGGCACAGCAGCTGGAGGGATGATCCCAGGCATCCTCCCTGTGGGGCTGCTCAGCTCCAAGGGTCTGAGCCCCATCCTTCTCCCACAAACAGGAGCTCTGGGAGCAGATGTGCAGAAACTGAAGCTGTTGATCACGTTGGCACAGCACCTGCCCTGAGTTTTGGTGGAGTCCCTATGTGAGGAGTTTCCTGCTCGGAAAACTTCATAACCCAAGTTGTTGCTCCGAGTTGGGCTTTTGGGACCTTCTCTCCTTGCGTGCCCAGGGTGCCTCCCCTGCCAGCCTGAGCTCATGTTCTGTTGTCAAATTTGATGCAAGCAAATTAGCTTGCTCCCACCCTGCTGCCTGCTCCCTGTCCAGATTCACTCTGGCTCCACGTGCCAGGAGTGCTGCCCCTGCGACCTCCATTCCCCTCATCAGAGCCCATGCCCAGCGCCGAGCAAACCGAGACTGAAGGACGGGAGAACCATTCCCTGAATTCTTGGTGTTACTCCCAGAACCTCCCAGGCCTTGCAAAGCCGCTTCAGGTCTCCACACCTGGCACTAAAACATCAGCATGGACCATCCTGTGAGTTCAGACCAGACACGAAGATTGAGATAAAGGTGGCTGTGGCTGCCCTGCAGAACCCTCGAGCTGCAGGGAAGAGGAAGAGGAGGAAGGAGGAAGCACAATGTTTGTCATGGTCTTGCAGATGAGCAGAAACCTCCTGCCCAGTCCTGCATGAACCCAGGCCACCTCCCTTGGGCTGGGCCTCCCAAGCCCAGCAGGACGGTGATGTGCTGGCAGCAACCATGGGAAAGAAGAGCACTGGTGGGGGAATGAGCAGGAGAGGCTCACGTGAAGCCACCACCCCACAGACCTCCCAGAACAGAACAGGGTGATATTTGGTTGCCATCACCTCAGCAACACAGCCCCCACCTGTCTGACTCCACAGACCTCACACAGCCTGTTGGTTGTGTCCTTTGCTGGGCTGCTCCTCCTACATTTCCTGTGGCCAGGACTATCCGGAGAGCGACCTTAGCATGCCAGCCCTGCCTGTCTCATGGGCTTTCCAGCTGCAAAGCCAGACAGCACAGCTCAGTGCCCATGAGCGACCCTGCAATAACAAACTGGTCACCTCCTGCCTTTGTCCTCCCAGACCTCACCTTTCACAGCAGCCAATTCTCACTGAAGTTAAACAGTAGCTACGAGCAACTCCACCATAAAAAACCAGTACCACAGAAAAAAGCTAGAGAGAAATTAGGGACTGAGAGAGGTGGCAGAGACAGAAAAACACTGCAGGGAGAAAAATAAATGGTATTGATTCTTCTGAGGCCCAGCTGTGGGGTGGTATGGAAGGTGAATCATATCTGGCTGTGTTTGGACACCATGCTACCCATGGTGCATGAGGCTGCCAGCATCAGCTCTCCCTTGGATGGGCTTCTACAAGGATCTCATGAAACTTGTACCCCCAAACCCCTTGGAACAACTGGAGAAATGCTGAGGGTGGAGCCCACAGAGGTCAGATTAGTCTCGTTGCCTTTTACCCCTTCTTTCCCCACCAGAAGTGGTTCCTGGAGCGGTGCAGCTGCCTACATGGATGGTCCAGCACGGGGGAAGCTTTTCCCCTCAGGTCTGGCCTGTGGAGACACAGAGCTCAGCATTTTCTGCAGCTGTAAATCAGGCAGTTCCCACCAATGTAAATTTTGCTCTGAGTTCTAGGGGATTAAAAAAAAAAAAAAAAAAGAGGAAAAAGAAAGAAGGAAATCACAATTCAAACTCTGCCTTGGCCAAACTTGGTCCTTTTAAGGAAAGGAAATTTCCCAGAGCCACCCTCGACAAACCTGGGGGCCTGATCCTGCTGTGAGGAATGTCTGTGCAAATCCAGAGTGGCTCTGCTGCCTGCTGGGGGTTACAGCAGCTGAACCAGGCTCCAGCCTTGGAGCAAAGCTCCTGGTCTCCTGCCAGGAGATGGAGCAGAGCTCACACCAGAGCAGCCTGAGAGCAAACTGGGGATTCAGAGGCAATAAACAGCAGAAAGATCCGACTCCCCCTTTCAAGAATTCACCCTTTCTGCTGAGCCATGTTCTGGAAGCACAAGCCCTGTTTTGCTGTGAGCTGTGTGGAATAAAACAGCTGTGTCCCTTGGCTGGACGGCTCTTCCAGGGGTGCCAGATGTTTTGCTTAGGACACGTCAGAAGAGCCTTGCTTGAGTTCAGACTTTTTCCCCCCTCAGGCTGCTTACAGGAACTTCAGTGGGTTTTTAGGGTTTTTTTTTTTAATATTTGCTCTCCACCAGAGTTTCACAGGAAAGCAATAGGGATTGGGAGCAAATTGGGAAAGGTCTGGTTTCACCCCAGCCCCTCTTTGTATAAATAATCTGCAAGGGAAAAGCTGGAATGATGAGTAAAACACTTGTGCTGCCTTCCCACTGGAATTGAGGGTCTGGATGTAGCCTGCTGTGTCCACACGCTCCGCTGAAGAGACCATCCTGGCACATTTTGGGGGTCAGACCCCACCAACGTCAGACTGCCCTCAGCTCCCACAACGTGGGGATTTCAGCTGCCAGAGCAGCCGTGGGGCGTTGTGGAAACAGCACAAAAAGCAAGGTCCAGGACCGGACCCCAGCGTCCCAGCCACCAAACCAGGGTGCGTGGGGCCACACAGCTCCCTGCAGGGTCAGGAACATCTGAAATGCCCAGGCCAGCATCTCTGGAAGGCTGTCACCATCCTGGTGGGTAAGGCAATTTTGGGAACGTCCCCAGAGCACGGCTGGTACAGCCAGTGCAGGCTGGTGGGTCACGGAGGCAAAGAAGGGCCGGGGCATTTGGGTGCTTTGTGGCCAGTTCGAAGGTTTTACTGTAGGGCCGTGCGTCGCTCCCTGAAAAAGGGTTTTTTTCAGAGAAAGGAGGAGGAGCGGGGAGGCTGGGCAGGGGGGAAGAGGAGGAAAAATTTGGTGAAGGAGGAGGGGTGGCTTTCATGGCTCCGAGCGCCTGCGGGGTGCGCGGCAGCCGGGAAGGAGGACCCTGCCCTGCAAACAAGCCGCTTTTGTTGTGCCCCGAGCAGGCCTAAATTAAGTTTGACAGAAAGAGGGCAGATTCCCCCACACTGGGGCAACCCCTGGGCCCCGGCAGGGCCGGGCCACCCCGCGGAGCTTCGGCCGTGCCAAACCTCGCCCCGGTGCGAGGCGCGAAGCCGCACGAGGCCGGAGGAGCCGCACGGCCCGGGGATACCCTGAGCCTTCGCAGGGCTTCTCCAGCAGCGCCCGGGAATATCCCGAGCCTTCGCAGGGCGTCTCCAGCAGCGCCCGGCCCAGCCCCAAGGCCGCCGTGGCTCCAGGAAAAGCTGCCTCTGGAGCGCCCTGTCCCGCCCCACCGCCGGGCATCTCCCAGCACCGTGCCCGCCCGGGCACGCCGTGCCAGCGTGGGGAACCAGCCAGCTTCTAAACAGTTAATGCTGACAAAACCGGGCGGCTTGAGTTCCCTCCTTCCCGGACCGCTCCTGGTGGAACTCACCCCCTTCAAATGCAATAAAATTATCCTCCTGCTCTGACCTCGCCCCGGTGGCCTCCCTGCTGTTCTCTCATCCTCCCTGTCCGTCCGCCCGCTCTTGCCGTGCCCCCACCCTGCGCTGGCGCGGCCGGGAGTGCCCGTGCCCAGCGTCTCCCACCACGTTTGCTCCGGCTGCCATGTTGAATTGCAAATCCGACATGATTCGACAGATTTTCCCCCGTCGGTGGTGCTCGGTGGGCAACTAAAGAGACACCCGGGCAACAACACCCAGCCCCGGGTGGCACTTGGGGACGTCCCGGGTGGCGGGGCGAGGGCAGGGAGAGAAATCACCCTGCGGTGACCACCCGGTTCTGCTCCAAACGCTGCACGTAGGGAGGGACCTGCCTGTCTGCCACACATCCCTCTCTAGGAGACCGATTAAAGTCGGGTGTTTTAGCACCAAGGGCCGGAGGACTCGGCGGGAAGGGATTTCGGGGAGAAGGCAGGTTACAGCAACAACAAAGCAACGGAGCAACTGGAGGAACAAAACGTTATTTCAAATCAAAGGCAAAAAAACCCCAACCGCACGAACAAAAAGAAAAAAACCAAAAAAAACCAACCAAAATTAAGAGTGAGGTTCGATTCCGTACCAAGGCAGCAAGAGAGACGCACCGTGGAAGAGAGTGGTTTTGTTGTGGAGTAGTGGCTGGATTTAGCTCCGCTTATCCGGACAATCATCGGGGAAGGATCCTTTTCCGAGAAAGGCCAGTTTGAGTGAGACAGCTTTTTTTTTTCCCTTCTCTCGCTCGCTCTCTCCCCTTTCCTTCTCCTCGCAGCTCAACGCCAAGAAATGGGCGGTGCCTGGATGCCAGGCTCCATCTGAACGAGACACCCAAGGCCAACGGAGGCTGGCACAAAGGCGAGCTGGCAGGAATTCCTGCACTGGGAGCCGCGCGCCTGCGGGACGAGCCCGCCGCCTCCCAAAAAATCAACCTCTGACACCGCCCGCTCCGGAAAAAGTTGCCCCGTCAGGCTCGAAAACGCCCCATGAGGCTCAAGCACAGGGCAAAAAAAAAAGGACAAGGGGAGGAAAAAACCCCCTAAGACCTCTCTTTGCATCGACGCAGGTTAAACAAAAGGCCTGGGGAGGTGGATTATTTTTTTGCGCCCTCCCCATGCTCCTTTTCCCGCCTTCCCATCCCTCTCCTCCCTCCTCTTGTCCTCCATCGTTGTCTCCCTTGCCCGCCGCCCCGGCGTTCAGGCAGAAATGAGCCCTTGGCTCCCTCCTTCCTGGTTTTAGCTCGACAGGAGGTGGCGGGTCCTTGAATAGGAACACACACACCCAACGTGAGAGGGACCCGATGGGGGGGAGAAAAAGAGGACAAAAAATATATGTATACATACAAACAACAAGCCACCCGCCATGGAGGACGGTTGGGAGCAGTTGCTGCCGAGGGTGGCAGATTGGGGGTGGTTTGGGTGCCAGGGGGTATTTTTGGCCTTATTTTGTTGCTGCCCGAGCACCTGGGTCGTGCCAATTGTAAAAGGGAGTCGCAGCGGGTTGGGGAAGGGAGCGGAGGGGGGGGCAGCTGGGGTTGGTAGCGCTGCTGGGGAGATGCCAAAAAACCAAAACAAAACACGTTTTCATTTTGTCTGCACCAGCCTGGGCGCAGGCGAGCGCGGGAGAGAGGGAGGGAGAGGGAGGCGCACGCCAACAGAAAGCCGCCGTGCTCAGACGCGGGCCTGCGGCCACGTCCCTCCACAGCCGCCCCAGCAGCCGTTCCCGCTCCCTCGTCCCCCTCTCCCTGCCCACCCGGCTTCGCCTGCCAAGTCCGAGTTGGCACGGCTCCCCCGGCTGCGCCGAACAAAGCCGTCACCCATCCCCGAGCCGGCGCTGACAGTAAGCAAAGTGACAGGCGCATCTTCCGCATGTTAATCCAAACGGCGAGAAGGCGAGCGAGCAGCGGAGGCCCCCCCCGTGCCATGCACACACCCCCCCCCGCCGCCGAGCCACGCACCCCACCCTTGGCACCCGACGGCCCCGGTGGCCTCGTGCCGGGATGGCGAGGCCCCCGCCGGCGGGAGCACCGAAGCCTCCTCGGCGGCGAGGTTTAAATCGAGCCGAAGCCCTGCTCGGCGGGCAAACGAGGCCACTCGGCATCTGCTGTACCTGTTCCCGCTGCCTTCATCTCGCCTTGGAACCGTGACAAGAGCGCACTCGCCTCTGGTGGGCTCTCAAAGCCGCGGGTCTGTAACCCTTTGCAGGAAGTTGGCACCGATCCCAGGTAGGACTTTACTCCCCGGCTCTCGCTCTCTCCCCCCACCTCCGCCTCCTGCTCNCCCCCGCTCCCCCTCCGCCGCTCACCCGCCTCGTTGGCCGGGGGTAGCGCGGGGGGCGGCCAGCGGCTGCTGGGCGCCCACCGAGCCCTCGTGCCCACCGCCCTTGCACCCGTACCCTGGAAGGATGACCTGGGCAAGACAGAGAACAACAACTTCCTGCTCCGGCTCCCTAAAACGCCTGTTTCCACGCAGGGGTTAGGCAGCGCGGCGAGACGGGGGGAGCTGGGAGGAGGTTTGGGGGTTTGTCGTCATTGAACCAGGCTTTTTTTTCTTTTCCTTTTTTTTTGGGGCTTTTTTATTCTCTTTTTTTGCCCTTTTCCTTTTTTTTT
>VZRQ01005549.1:39155-54116 GCA_013397975.1 Machaerirhynchus nigripectus | reverse complement strand
AAAAGAAAAAAAGGAGGAAAGGAAAAAAAAAAATCAACGTTGGGACGAGAGCTGGAGGGAGCCTGGAGGAGGTTTCTCCGCGTGCGCGTCCGAGTGTGTGCGTGCGGCGCTCGGTCCCTCTCCCGTCCCTCTCCCCAGACGCTCGCTCGCCTTGTAAAACTTTGCTGCCTGTGACGCTGCTCCGGCCTCCTCTGGCAGCCTGACAAGAGCCGCCCGGCCGCAGAGCGCAGGCGGCTTTTCAGGGAGAAACTCCATTCCGAGGGATGGGAGCGCTCACATGTTTGCAGCGAGGGCCGGCGCCTCGGGCCGGGGCCGCGGCCGCAGCGATGCCGAGCCTCGCCACGCCGGCCCGGCCCTGGGCTCACCGCAGGGGGAGAGGAGCCCACTTTAAAGCTGGGGAGACTTTTCCCCTCCCGTTTCTCCCCTGGGATGGGGGACCCAGCGCGCTGTAAGTGCTGAGGGAGGTGCGCAGGGGTCACGGTGGCTGCAGGGAAAGGAGCCTTGGCCGACCTCGTGCTGCCACCTCCTCCCTGAAAGACCCAGATCCCTTCAGGGTGGGATGAAACACCACCAGCTCCCCCCGAGAGCACTGCCCGGGAGGGAACAGGGCAGCTCAGTTCAGGGGGATTTGAGGGAGTTTACCCTAAAAAAAAAAAGCCCGCAGCTTTTTGGCAAGCAGGAGCATGGAAAGCAGCTTCCCCACACTCGTCCCATCCTCTTACCAGCCGTGAGCGATGGACGGAGCTGTCACTGTCAGCGTGGCAGGTCAGGCCACTGCGCCGAGCTTTGCCACCGTGCTCTTTTTGGCCTCTTCTCCTCGTTTCCAGACGGGATTTCCCTCATCCAGGAGGGAATCCATGAGGACCCGACTCCTCCATAATCCCCCAATTCAGATGAAGGCCATCCCAGGGGATGGGGCCGTGTGAAGACCGGGACAGGTCCAGGGCCACCGTGCTGCTGGTGCCTGGGTCCAGTCCAAGTCCCCACCCTGAGCATTTCCTGGCACCAGCCGGTCCCACCACCCCGGCAGCGGGATCTCCTCTGTGAGGGTTATTATTTTTTACGTATATATATATTTTTTTTTTAAGGAATTATTTGCCTACGTGGAGCTCGGCGCTGCGGGAGAACAGAGCAAACAGCCTTATCGAGGGCAGCTGTGCCACAGGGCACTTCCTCATGCGTGGCTGCAAGATGGGGCCCTCTGTGGCTGCGGGGGGGGCTGCCAGCCCCTGGCCTTCCCACTGACCAGACACCAGGGAGACACCAGGCACCACCCAGGCACCGGGAGAGCTCTCTGGGATGCTTCCCTCCTGGCTCCACGGCGGGAGAACAGCACAGCCAGGACGGGGTTTGGACCGGACTGAAGGGTCTTCAGCAGGCCAGCTTTGCAGGGGGAAGGGGAGGATGAAACCGTCACTCTGAGCTCAGCTGCACTTCCCTGGGCACAAAGGCTCATCTTGCTGCTTCCCAGATCCTGCCAGACTCGAGCGTCCAAGCCCGGCGGAGAGACAGACCAGCCTTGACCTGAGATTCCCTCTCCTGGCTGCTGTCGCTGCCTCCCTTCTCCCCCGGGCAGCTGGGAGCAGATGAGGCCAAAGTCCCAGCAATCTCAGTTTTCCACTGGAGGCTGATAAACGGCGCGGGCACAGAACGGCAGCGATCCCACCCAGCCTGGCTTTGTGCAGGAGAGTCAATATTTAAACCAGAGTTTGTTTCCTGGGCAGACGGGGGAGCGCCAGTGGGAGAAATCCCCGGCTCCATCCCGGGCGCCAGACCCAAACCTCCTCCTCCACCCCTTCATTTGTTCTCCCAACCACATGTTCCACCCTGGATCCCCTCTCCTGCGGGAACGGGGCCCCATCCCCTCCAGCTGGGATACGTGAGCACCAGCTGCAGGGCCAGGCACTGACTAATGGGCAGCAATTTAAGGGAGAGGGACGCCCAGCCAGGGTCTGGGTTGTCTCCTTGCCTGCTCCTGGTGCAGACATTGTCCTTGTGGTGGGGCCCCTCAAATGAAGCATGGGACAAGAAGAATCAGGGATAGAAACAGGAGGTGAGGAAATACTCAATCATCACAAGAATGGCAGCCCCTGCTTCAAAGTAAGGCAGTGCACTGAAAGCTTTGAAACCTGGTTTTCACCTAAATTGAGCAAAAACTACAGTCAACTGTTGGGTTTTCAGCCAAGCTTTGGGCCCTGATGAACTGGGCAGAAATTACTGGCAGGATGCATGCACTGGTGCAGCTTTAGGTAAATCCCGTAGGTAAATTCCTGAGGTAAATTCCTCAAAGGCCAGGAAATGGCACCTTTCTGTGCAGTGGCTCCAGCCAGGCAGTGCACAGGCTGCAGGAGGTTTCACAGGCATGTGAGCAGCAGAAGGTGGCTTTAATTTGGAGGGTAAAGGTCCATGTTCCTGAGCAGGTGCTGTGTGACCTGGGAGATGCAATGCCCTGTGTTGGAGCAGGCCATAAAACAAGGTGATAAAAGGCCAGTGGGGAAGGATGGAGCTGTGAGGGGGAGGACAGAATGGCTGAGCCCACCTGACAGGTCTGGCAGCAGCAAAGGGTCTCCATCACCCATTCCAGACCTCAGGGTCGATTTTAACTCCAAGAATCTAACTCCACATATATTGTTTGAAGCAGCCAAACCCTCTGCTGCCTCCACCCTCACTCCAGGTCCACCCACTGCAGTTTGCTCAGCCTAAATATGCCCACCTTCCATTGAGGTGAGGAAAATCAGGGGGAAACTGAGTTTTAAACAGCTGGTTTAGCCCATGCTTTGGGAAAAGACCAAAGGAAGTGCCTGTTTTAAACTGAAACCTTCCCTGAGTGAGGGAGCACATTATGCAGGAAAGAAAAAAAAATCACAAAAAAAGGGGAACACCCAATAGTTGTTTTATAGCTGTATTTTGGAGCATAATTAAATCCTCTTTGAAATCATCTCTGGTGTTAGGGAACAGGTCCATGCATTATTTAACTGTAACACAAACTGGGAGGGAGGGAGGGAGGGAGGGAGGGAGGACAGACAGGACCAATTTCACAACACCAAAGGGAGCTGGGTGGGGGCTGCCAGTCCCAGCACGTACCACCACTGTCCTGCAAGCCCTGGCTGGGGGTGTGCACTGACCCTGCCTGCTGGNTGGAGCATAATTAAATCCTCTTTGAAATCATCTCTGGTGTTAGGGAACAGGTCCATGCATTATTTAACTGTAACACAAACTGGGAGGGAGGGAGGGAGGGAGGGAGGGAGGACAGACAGGACCAATTTCACAACACCAAAGGGAGCTGGGTGGGGGCTGCCAGTCCCAGCACGTACCACCACGGTCCTGCAAGCCCTGGCTGGGGGTGTGCACTGACCCTGCCTGCTGGAGCAAAAACCCCATGTGATGGCAAGTCCCCAGAGGACCGGGATGAGATGTGACCCCAGCTGCTGCTGCTGCTGCTGCAGCACACGGGAACCCTACTCAAGGAACCCTAAACCTCTTCCCAGGGAGTGCAGCATCACCTCTGTGCAAAAGACTGCTTCGTGGGGAACTGAAACGGGGGAAATCTGCCTGGCTGCCATCACAGCACAGACTGGTGCAAAGAAACTCTTGTCTGGGGAGCTGAGCATCAATCAAACCTGCTGCCACTGGTGAGCTCTGCTACACACAGAGCCAGCCGCGCTCCACTGAGCACCAGGAGCCCTCGAGCCTGATGCCTCGCCAGCCTTTGGCCAGCTCAAGGTTTATCCCTTCATTGCAGGCAGCCCTGGATGGCTGCCCCTGCTGCAGGAGAGCCCTTTGTGTGCGGCTCTCAGAGCCCAGCCGCTCCATTTCCGTCAGCGATGGGAGCAGGAGCCCAGTGGGGCTCGTGGTGCTGCTGGCTGGGAGATGCCCCTCGGTGCAGCAAGGCCAGTCTAACCCAGCTCCCACCTCCCCTGAGAGTGTGCAGGCTGCCTGCCCAGCCCAGAGCTCTGCTGGGTGCATCCTAAATACAGCCCATTCCACGACTGAAACCCTGCCCAAAGCAGCGCCAGGGGCAGCGCACGTCCCTTCCCAAGGGCTCTCTCTGTGCCCACATCCCATCGCTGCCCTGAGCGGGGCCAGACCCATCTCTTTGGGACTCTGCTGTTCTTTGTAGTGGGACTCTGCTTCCCTTCCCTGTTTTGATCCTGTAATTTCCTTTTCACACCCATGGCAGGTGGGATGCTCCCGGGTGTTCAGGTACCCTCAAACCTTAAATACGGCTGCCAGGTTGATCTTGGCCAGGATGAGCTACCTGCCAGGCAAAGGTGCTCTCTCCAGAAAGGCAGGAGGCTGTTACCTTGCACAACCTTCCCGGTGAGGTGACCTTGGATCTCCTGCTGCTTCTCAGCTCAGGCAGAACAAAGCAGTCTTTTGTCCCTGCAGCTCAGGGCTGGCTCCTTTAGTACCTGGGCATTTTCTGGATTCCTGGACTTCCCCAGCAACTCCAGAGCTACAGCCTGGACCAAAGGGACAATGGCTTTCTGCTCTCTCTGCTACACATGCCAGTTGAGACAGCCGTGAGGATGGAGCTTTGGTCCAGCTGGAGCCTGAAGCCAGATGTCCAGAAGTCTGTTGCTGGCCTTGCTGAAGAGGAGGTGTCACTTCTGGCACCATGGACTTTGGATCAGAAAATAGAAATATACAGATATCGAAACAAGCTTGGGGTTTCTTGAGGAGTCCAAGTTGATGAGCTCTCCCTGCCGAGGAGTCAGTCGATGGGGAAGGAGGCGGCTGGGATGGGCGCCCTGCGGAAGAGCAGGCTGGAGCCACGGAACAGCTGCCCCTGAGGAGGAGAGCACGGGATCAGGGCAGCCTGAGACCTGGCTAGGGAACTACAGCTGCTTTAGCAGGGCCCAACTCCGTGCCCATGGCAGGGCTGCAAGGCCTGGGCACCCCAGGCTGCTCCGCAGGATAAAGCAGGGATCCAGCCCTGTGGGTGCTGGAGCTGGGCATTTCCCCCAAGGGTGACAGATGGAGAGGGGCACAGACTCTGCTGTGTGCAATGCATGGGCTAAAAGCTTGCAGGCTGCAAGCTCAGGCTGTGCAATGGGCAGAGCAGCACTGCCATGCTGGTACCAGTGCCAGAACTGGAGGGACAGAAGCAGGCTACAGAGCATGGCAAGGATGCAGCACAGGCACATTTGGGAAATGCTGGAGACTTGGGGAAGGAGCAGAGGGAGCCCAAAGCCCAGTGTGTGCCCTGCTCCCTCACCTGAGCACTGAGGTACCTCCAGCAGTGGATCCAGGATGCAAAGGCGGGCGCGTAGGGAGGGAGGCCGGCACGCAACCTGCACAGCAACAGGGAACAGCTGAGGTGGATGTGTCACCTTACCCACACAGGTAACACAAGAGCAGCAGGAAGTGTCAGTGAGGACACAGGAGGGGGGGGACAGTGTCCACACCGGGCTGGCAGCCAAGTGACAGCTCGTTATTTACAACGCAGCAGATCTGTAATTTAATTACCCCTGGAGTGCACAAACAAGGAGCGTTACCTGGAGACGTTGAGAGTCCAGGACTGTATCTACACCTTCAAAAGCCAGCAGATACTGGGAAAACACTACACCAGACTTGGATCCCACCCCGTTCCCATGAGCACAAATGCAGAAGGCTTGCAGCAGTGGGATTGGGAAGGCAAGCTTGGTCCTGCTCCTGCCTGCTCCCACAGCTGCAGTAAGAGCTTTGCTTCCCTCGTGCTGCTCCCTGGAGCCAGCACAGTCTCTTTGATCCCTCTGCCTCCAGCCTAGCTCAGATCGGACCACACCACCACAACTCAATCCATTTCTCACCACCTGAGCTTTTCTGCAGCTCGTGTCTGTGCCCTCTGATCTAAAATTATAAGCAACCTGGGACAGGAAACGAGCCAGCCCTGCGAGGTGCCACAGAGTTTACAGGGCTGTAGGAAAGCTTTACGGTCGTTAGCAGCCCATTCAGACAACAAGGGGCTGCAAGAAAGGAAGGGAAAGCTTTAGATCTCAGTGTGAAGGACATACCCACAGTTGTTCACCGCCATGAGATCTCCCACGAGAAGGAACGGGTACGTCAGCATGCTCACAGCGATCTGAAAGCACAGAAAACCAGCAGCCTCTCTAATGCTCCCCGTGTCAAAAACGCTGTTTCCAGCTTCTGCATGTTAGCACTTATCCTTGGCTAAAGGATGTAAAGTACAGAGCAGCCTGTGCCCCCAGAGCACGAGCTCTCAGCCCAGAGGTGGCAGGAAGAGGGGAAAGGACAAGGCAGCTGCCTACATACCCCCATCACGAACTTCGTGTAGCTCCGGATCACCGATGCCTGGCTGAACTGCAGAGAGAAACCAAAGGCGTTGTGGAGCAGGGGAATGACACCAGGCTGGCACAGTCATTATGTGACACTCCCCGAGACTGAGGCGAAGGGCTCAGGGCAGGGGACAAGGCAGAAAGCAACGGAGAGCATGCTGCATCCCAGCTGAGAGGCTGGGAAGGCATTTGGTGTCAGATGTGATACCCCAAAGTGCAGGGGAAGCACAGCCCTGAGCAGACACAGCACCTCCTGCACTCACAGGGGTGGCCCCAAAGCCCGAGGTCTGTATTAAATCAGCCCCTGCTCTCCAGTAACTCCTTCCCACTGCAGCTGCTTGGTCCAGACCCCAAGCCCTCCCTCAGGCACCTCCACTCACGTTGTCGTCCACCGCGTAGGTGTTGATGAAGTGAGCCAGGAGGTTGCAGCACCAGAGGAAGATGACATCCCCCAGGATGTGAGGGACTAACCCGCTGCAAGGGCAAAAGGAGGGGTGTGAGGTGCAGGAGGGTCCCAATGCCACCTCCCGTGGTGCCCAGCCCTCCTTCCCTCCACCAGCACAGAGGAACTCCACCCCCAAAAGTGAAATTTTTACTTTGGGAGGAACTGAAAGGGAGATTTCAGGGAAGAGCTCTCCCAGCCTTCAAACTCGGTACTACATGTGCTGCTCTGGCTGGGAGGTTTTTGGGATCTGTTTCTTGGGCATGACTCAAGTCCCCTTGTTTTATCCCAAATCTCTCCCTGGTCCAGCTCCTGCTGAGAAACCCAAGTGAGACACAGATGAACTGGTTTCCATTTTTGCAGATGCTCTTTTGGATGCAGCAGAAGTTCATCTCTTTGTGGAATCTCCCTTCTTTTAGAAATCAAAATGACAGGGGTTGTTCCTGCACGACCTGCTCTGCTGAGAGGTGGGAGTAACCGGGGGCAACACTCACATACCTCTGATTTTTCCGAGTCCCTGCTGCCCCCAGGAGCACAGTTCTTTGGTTAATGCCTCCCACTGACACACCGGAGCTCCCAGCAGCACCAGCACCCCCAGCTTTTGCAGATAAAGGCACTAAAACTTTTAACAAAACGTTCCAGAGGGTTTCTCCAGTTTGTTGGTGTTTCTGCAGCACCTGCTGCACCAGTGCAGAATCGCCTGCTTTTGCAGGGGTTGTTCCACTGCAAAAGGATCCAGGTGTGTGTCAAACCTGTGTTTCACCAGCAGATGTGGTCAGTTCTGAAAAGGAGCCTGTCAAGAGCCACGTGAGTGTTTGCTGAGCTGCAAAGGGCCACCTCCAAGCACATTAATCTGAGTCATTTGTTTCTTCCCAAACACGACGCTGCCTCCTCAAAGTAGGGACCAGTTTGTTCCCTGCTGTGGTTGCTGCAGCAGCAGAGCAGCAACTGGGACGGTTTTTGGGAACAACCTGTGTATTGTTAATGCCCCAGCAGCCCTGGGGATGCAGCTGAGGTCTCAGGGGCCAGGCACAGCAGAAACCTTCAACAGAAGATTCACTGGCTTCAAAGATGTGATACGTGAGAGCAGCAGACAGGACAAAGAAATCAAAGCTCTCTGGCCCCAAAGAGATGTTCTGCTTTGTGTTTGGCTTTCAGCCTTTGTAAAAAACATCCTTTCTCTAACTCAAAGTCAAGTCTGAAGCTCCTGACCTGCTGCAGATACAACGGGGGCTTAATAAAGTCCAGAAGCAAAGGGCTGGGCCAGAGCAGCCCTATAAGGAAAACCTCACCCAACTGTTGGTAGGAAGTCAGATTGTTTATTCCACTTCCAATAAGGATCCCATCCCTCTCTCCCCTCCAAAGTAACGACAGCTGCTGGCCCTGAGCTGGATGACTGGAAACCAGGGGTCTGGGAGCTGCAGAAAGGAACTAAAAAAACCCAACAAGCCAAAGGCATCAGGCCTGAAAACCCCTCCTGGAATTCCAGAGCTGCCTTTACTACTGCTGACAGAGTAAAGTGAGTGCTACAGTTCTCATGCCTGCTGAGAACAATCCAAGATCTGAACTGGGAATGTTTTTGGAAGACAACAAAAAGGTGGAACAGCAGGAGGCAGAGGAGGAAGCCTGAATGATGTACAGTGATGTGACCCAATGGGAGAAACCCCAGTGCAAGGGACCTGGGACAAGCCACCCTTGAGCTGACCATGCCCAGCAGTTTTGGAGCTCAGGGAACACCTTTCTGGGCTGGCAGGAGCCTGCTGCAGATACGAGGGGAAGGGAGATAAATCCTTCCTTGAAAAGTCTTTGTCTCTAGCCAGGCACACACCCAGAGAGTGTGTGCCACTGCTGTTGCTGGTGGGGGGTTATAAGGCCACGAGACACAAGTGCACTGCCATGACTTTTAGGGGAGTGGATGTGCTGGGATTGCACCAGGAGGGCTGAGAGGAGAAAACCAGCAGTTTGGTCCTTCAGATGCAGTTTGTGCTCCCCTCACAGCAGTGGGATTTCCTAACAGGGTTATAGAGCACGTAGAACATCAGAGCCCTCCTGAGACACAATTTGGGTTGTGTTAAAGCCTTTCCTGTGAACTATTAAGTTTCATCAGGCTACCAGCAGTGTTTATTTTATGTGGATGGAAGGGAATGTGGCAGCTTCTTTCAGATCACTTCCCTGGCAGGTGGAGGGTTGTGAGCAGCCTGCTCCAGCCGTGCCCCACTCACAGGGACCATCCCAGAGGATCCTGTATTTAATGGAGCAGATTTGGAGCTGCACAGCTCAGCTGAGAAGCTGTGGGCTGCCAAAGGAAGAAGCAGTGACACACAATGGGTGGGGTCTCTGCAGACCCTTGGCCAAGGGGAAGGACAGGGCGAGACCCCCTGTGATTGCTTTCCTCTTCCTGATGCACTCAGGTTTCATCTGGAGGCTTGTATTTTGTGACTGCAGAGCCAAAGGCATCCTGAAAAGCCCTCCTGAAATTCCAGAGCTGCCTTTACTGTTATTGACATAATAAAGTGAGTTATCTCCCCACCATGAGCAGAGACAGCAGGTGGTTCTGCTTTTATGTAGACGTGAAAAAGAAAGGCAGGAAGCATTAATTAAGGGTTCAAGCAAAAAAGGTGTCCACTGAACTTCAATTTCAGTGATGCACCAATTTGCCACGCTCTGTGAGCAGCTGGAAACACCTTTCAGCTCCTCCTGGTCCAGGCACCACCACATTCCAACCACACAGGTAAACCTGCTCATTACAAGCAGCCACGGTGCTCTGCAGAGGAATATGCTGCTTATCCAGGCCCTGGCTTTCATGTCAACAAGGGATCTTATTGTGGCACTTGATCTTGGTGCCTGTTGCACAAACAAATGCTTTCAATGGCCTGTCACTGAAACACAAAGAAGCATCAAGGGAAAAAGAAAGATAAGAAAAAATACAGCTTCCTCTGGGCTCTGAAGGTTCAATTGAAGATAAGATCTGAGGCAAACTTAATGGTCAAACTGGAGCGCTGTCAAAGGCACAGATTTAATCACAGCAGTGATGTGGGAGTCCCCTGGTCAGACAAGGTTTCAGCTCAGTGTGACTCCAGCTGGGGTTGACAGAGCAGCTGGGAGAGCCATCGGTGCCTTCGGGCTATGGGAGAAAGTATTTAAATAACAACTCACGTACACAAAGAATCCCAGGATCCCTTCTTCCTTAAATATCCTGCCAATGGCACTGAACACACCGCTGCCAAGAAAGGAAAAGAGCTGTGAGTGTGCAGGGTTGTTCCACCTCTGCCCTGTGCAGCTTCACACGCACCCTGCAGCCCCCAACCATGACAGTGTCTCCCCAGCCATCATTCCAGCAGAAGGCAGCTTGTTCTGCTTATTCTCCTCACACCAGGAAGGTTTGAGGGAAGGAAGGTCATGTCTGTACTCTGCCAGTCCGCAGTAGCACCCGGGAGAACACCCAGCCTGCACACAACTGTTCAGTGCTGAAGGTTACAAGAGCTCTGTGAGGCTTTGTGAGTGGGTACAGATGCTGTGTGATATGGTTTGATTGGGCTGATTCTTAAGCCCACGAAGCCTGTCCTGCCTTTGGGAACTCGAGCTGGCTGCAATCCTGTCTAGCGTGTCTCCATGTCACTGCACAGGCAGTTCTGCCCTGCAGAGAGGCAGCTGGTACTGCAAAAGGTTTGGAAAAATTTTACAGACTAAGCAGGGCTGCAGCAAAGCTTTGTGTTATCCACTCTGCCTCCCTGCTGCCTTCCCTTTGCATTAATAGCCAAAGGAAAAAGGCAGGAGACTCACTGTGAGATCAGCAAGGGGTGATACAGCCCCAAACCCCCACGGGAACACGGTGGAACAGCGGCACATCAGGGACACAGCCCAGCCTTCCCACATCCCTTCAGCCCCCAGTCACCCACCCTCTAACCACAGCTCAGATTCACTTTCCAGTCTCTCAAACCTCCTGGGTAACCCTATTCCCCATGGCATGGGGCACCCCTGACCCCCAGACCCTTCCAAGCTGCAGCCACTCACCTGTATTTGACTTCCCGGCCTACAAACTGGACCATGCAGCGCATGGAGATCACTGGGAGGAAAGAAACACAGGGCTGATAGAGAAACAGATCCAGTTTGGGTTGTAAGGGATGTGAAAGAAAATGAAACGTGACCCTTCTGCTCTCCCTCAACTCACAGCATCTCCAGCTCCTCTCAGTGGTCCTCAGTACTGCAACTCATTAGAAACTGGGGCCTTTCCTGACCCTCTAAGTGGTGGGAAGGATTTCAGAGGATCACAGAGAGGTTTGGGTTGGAAGGGACCTGATAGATCATCTTTTTCTAAACCCCCTGCCATGGGCAGGGACACCTTCCACTATCCCAGGCTGCTCCAAGCCCTGTCCAACCTGGCCTTGGACACTTCCAGGGATGGGGCAGCCACAGCTTCTCTGGGCACTCTGTGCCAGTGCCTCCCCACCCTCACAGGGAACAATTCCTTCCCAATATCCCATCTAACCCTGCCCCCTGGCAGTGGGAAGCCATTCCTCCCTTGTCCTGTCTCCAGGCCCTTGTCCAAAATCCCTCTCCAGCTCTCTTGGAGCCCCTTTAGGCACTAGAAGGCTGCTACTGGCCCTAACCCCAGTGGGATCTCTAGGACAGTGTCCTGGATGAGTGGGAAGAGAGAAGCTCATTGCTCAGCATCACCCCAGCATCAGCCTCATATGATAGAGAAGTATCATAAGCATCATCCCCCTGACTGAGCAGGTTTTTGGGGTGATCCCAGTCTGGAGGGGGCTGCCAGCCAGGGGACAGGACTCACCGTGCAGCGGGTGCGAGACAACCCGGGACACACACTGCATCATCATCTCGTGGGATGTCTGGCAGGGAGGAGAAAACACCTGTGTGAAAAGCTGTGCTGCTCCTCCTGCACAGCCCAGGCCCTTTCCATTAGCGTGGGGAAACCCATTTTGGGTCTCTCTTTTGAAATCTGTTCTTGTGGTAAACCTCTATTCCTGGGAGTTATTTCGTGGATGGACACAGAATGGCTACGAAACACCAGGAACTTCTCACCGCAGTTTCTCTCCAAGCCATCTTGCCCACATCCACAGGGATCTCCCTGAGCACTCGTTAATGGGCAATATCCACTTCTCACCTCTTTGACCACTTTCCTAAGCGAAGTTTTCACATCATCCTTGTTAGACACGTGCTCCATGTCTTCCAGTGGAAAAGCCTGAGTGGAGAGGGAAGAAACGTGGTCAGGAGTGCTGGAGATGCTGACCCACAATGTCTGAGGACAGGGGGAAACCAGGAAAAGCCATGCCCTAGATGCAAGGACAAGACAAACAGGCAAGAAGGAACACAGGAGAAGAAAGGATGGAAAGTAAAATAGAGGAATAGAGGAGTCACAAAACTGCTGACAAAGGATACAAGGTAAGGGGATGCCAAATTAAATTAAAATGGTTTATACATAAAAAATGCTTTGGGGATAAGGGCACTGGAGGACTATTCCCTTAGGAGAGAGAGAGGGATTGGGTGCATCAGTCCTCCTGTGCAGCCCTGGCTGGCTGCAGGCACTTGCTGCAGTAGCACTGACCCTGCAGGTGATTAATGGAGAGAGAATCTGACCTTTACCTTCTTCACACTCCCCCTGGTGATGGTTGATAAAGTGCTTGAGATGAGGCGAGGAGTCAGGCCACGGAAGAGGCCTCTTTTCCCATCCACTTCCACGATGTGTCTGGCTGGGTGGGACAACACCAGGCTGCTGTCAGTCGGGAAGGGGACAAGGCATGGAGAGCACCCCAAAGAGCCCCAAGGTTCAGCTGAAACCACGCCAGGCTCGGCTCGGCACGGCACAGTCCCACAGTAAGTGATTTATTGTAACAGTCCTAAATAAACTGCACACTGGATGCCAAGAATTCTTACTCTCTGTCATCTGTCTAATCTGGAAGGACAGCTCCAGTATTTTGGGCTACTTTTTGTCTTCTGATGGTTTTGCTCACCTGAAAGGGCTCCAAGGCAGTTTAGACTGAACCAGGTCTGGGGGGGAACATCCCCAGTGCTGTGTGGTGTCACCAGGGATCATCCCATGTGCTCTGTGCTGTCACCTCCTCCCTCCAGCCCAGGAAGGTCAGACTTAGGGTTAATACGGACCTCACAAACCCGTGTTCAGTTCCTGCCCCACCACCTTCTCCCAGGCAAACTTCCTCAGGTCTCCAGTCGCAAAAAAAGCCAAGAGATCCCATTTCTCCCACATATAACGAGGTGGGATAGAACCCCCTGTGTGCTGGTGGGTCCTGACTGCTCCTGGCCCCCGTCCTGTGTTGTCCAAGCGAAGCCAGGCGGGCTCTGCACCCCTCCATCACCCAACACTGCCCATCTGTTTGGAAACTGCATCTTCCAAAGGGCAGCACCAGAGCATTTCCAGCCCTGGGTGTTCCAGGATGGGCTTCCAGTGCTCTCACATTGCTGCTGTGCTGGTTCCACCCCATGGGTCCTGCTGGCTCATTTTGGGATTGGCCCAGCTTGGCTGTCAGGACTGCGCATTCCCCCTCCCCACTGGTAACCTGCTGTGACAGCAGGTCACAAAGTATTCACCCACCTCTCCCATGCTGCTCTGCCCACAAAAAGAAGAAAACACGACTTTTTTTCCTTCTAAACATATTACCTGCCCTTTTCTTGGTATTTCTATCCCTTTAGGGGCTCCATCTACAACACGAATGAGCAGGGCAGGGGGCAGGTTATTGCAGGGCTGTTTTAGAGCAGAAGGAATGTACTTTGCAATCTCCAAAACACACAAACCCCTCCTGCAACGAACCTACATCACCTAAAACCCCCCAAACCCCTCCACCACGGTGCAAACCCAGAGCAATGTGCCACGGGGACAGGATGCAGCACCAACACTGTGGCCACCACTGCCCTGTCCCCAGCAACAGGTACACGAATCTGAGAGTCTTGCAAGGAGCTGTGGTGGTTTATGCCTCACTGCAGCCTCAGGATGATCCCAAGGGGATGTGGGAGTGCTGCTGGAGGTTGGCTCGGGCTGCGTGGCAGCTCCCAGCCCTGATTCCCCGAGGGCTGGACCTCGTGCTGGCAGGGAGGGACAGTCACTCACCGTAGGTGAAGAAGCCTGGCAGGTACAGGACCTTCCTTCCCAGCACATTTCTTCCAATGGTTGGAGGTAGTGGCTCATGCCCAACCTGAGAGAGAAACCTCGTGAGCAGGGCTCTGTCCTGGTGTTCCCAGAGTCCCTGGGATGAACAGCCTGGATCTCAGCATCCCCCCGTCACTCTCAGACAGGCACTCCTTTCCCCATTTTATGGGGTCCCTAGGTTACAGGGGGTCCGCCACCCTTCCATTTTTGGAGGTCCCTGTTACTGAGAGGATCCTGGGATTCCTGTTATAGAGGAGCTTCCCATCCCTCCTTATATGGGAAGCCCCACTGCAGAGGGGTAATTTTATAGGGGTTCCCAGATTACAGGGTGTCCCCATTCCCTGTCATAGGAGGGGTTCCAATGCCCCACTACAAAGGAGCCCCCACTGCACAGGGGGCCTCACCCCTCCATTATATGGTGTTCCCTATTCCCTATATGGGGCGTCCCAGTTGTACAAGGCATCCTCATCCTCCTACTGTACAGGACCCCATTTTTATATAGGGACCGCCAGTGTATAGGGGACTCCATCAGCCAGATGTCCCCCACTGTACCAGTGCTCAGGGGGTCCCGTTATAATGGGGGGAGCTGTATACACAGTGACCCCAGGGCATGGAGGCCGCCACAGGGGCACTACACAGGAATCCACTTCCACCTGCTATACCGGTGTCCCGATCCCCCATCACACACGGGGACTCCATCCCGTTACAGATGGGGGCCCCCCCTTCTGTAAGTGCCCTCCGTTCTATAGGTGCCCCCATTGCACAGCGGGCCCCACTGTAACAGGGGGGCTGTATATGCTGTATGTATAGCTCTAACACATGGGGGGCTCCATAGGGACCCTATGCAGGAATCCACCTCCTGCCGTGGAGGATAGTGGGGTGGATAGTGGGGTCCCGATCCCCCATTACCCACTGGGACCCCATCCCGTTACATACGAGGGTCCTCACTACACAGGGATCTCCCCCTTCCATAGGTGCCCCCCATCCTATAGGCGCCCCCATCACACAGAGAGCCCTGTTATAAGGAGGGGGGGCTGTTTACACAGTGACCCCCAGAGCACGGAGGCCTCCACGGGGGCATTATCCCGAAGTCTTCCCGTTATCCTGGGGTCGCGGCC
>VZRQ01005549.1:23259-38517 GCA_013397975.1 Machaerirhynchus nigripectus | reverse complement strand
AGGAGAAACAAAGCAATGAAAGGAAAATACAAGGAAAAGAAAAGAGAAAAAAGGAAATGAGATCTCCAGTCCTGGTTCCAGCATTGGTCCAGCTGCTGGGATGTCCTGGGGCACAAGCTCTGGGATGGGTTTCTCACTTTCCGTGCACATTGGTTTTCACGGACAGTGCTGCGCTCTCTCAGACCTTTCTGGAAAAGTGCTGCCCTACCTCCACGTGGCCCCTTCTCCAGCCACATCATGTTCGTTCTCGTGGTTATTACCAACAGTCCTTGGTTGGCCCCACAGCCATCCACCTGCTGGTGTTTGAGACAGACACATCAGTGCTATCTGGGCACCAGGCTCCTGCCAGCCCATTCCTGGCCCCTCCGGCCCTCAGGACCGTCCAGACTCCCACCCTGGTGGGACACAGCCCGCCCCACCTGGCCTGCACAGACAGGAGATGTACCAGGTCACACCTTCTGCCCTGCGCCACCCCTGCTGCTGCTCTGGCCTTGGCCATGCCACCACTTCGATGCCTCCCAAACTGAAGCAATTCCCAGTGTTTTCTCAGCGTTTCTCCTGCCCACAAACTGCCGTGCTTCCTCTTTCCCTTTCCTTTTGAGGCCAGCAGAGATAAGCTCTGCTACCACAGAAAGGGCAGCGACGTGGGCTTTGCCTCGTGCAAATCCTCGTTCCCAAACTGCAGCCTGGGTGCCAGAAACACCTCGGAGCATAGAGGGGGACAGGGAGGAGCTGCAGCCCCCAGCACCTGCCCCTGCAGCTCCTGGACACCCAGGACCTGCTCCCAGCCCATGCCATGGAGGGGAAAGCGGATAGTCAGCAGAGCGTGGTGAAGCTGGTGGCTGCGTTTGAAGAACGCTGGTAAGGAGGGAGGGCTCTGGGTGCTCAGGGTGTGTTAGGGCTCCACGTGGAGTGGGTTTGGGAAGGAACCTGCTGGGGAGGTGGTTTGGAGCCTGTGGAGAAGTTGACAAGGTGATCGGCAATTCTTCACCCCTCGGATCTGCCTCGGTGTCTTCCTCCCACTGCGGGTCATGAGCAGAAATCTGAAAACCTCAGTGGGGTGTGAGTGGTTCTGCCTGGCTCCGGGTTAGGCTGCGGCAGCCCATTCCCCCCACACTCGGCATCTTCACACTCAGCCTGGCTGGTGCATCCTGCTGATGCTGCTGGGGAAGGGAATTGTGGCTTGCAAATAGGTAGGCAGGGGTTTTCACTGGGAATTAACTGCCTGGGTGTCTGGGAGGGTCCCAGCCTCAGACTAGCCAGTTGTTTGCAGAGATGTGGCTCCTGGGAAAGGAAACATGAAGCATTATGTTAAGGCAGAGAGAGAATTCCTTTTGTAAAACAGCTCCTTCCCTTGGAGTGTGAGCTGGGACACACAGACAGCGTATGCTGGGGTCTGAGCAAGGGGATCTGCCCTGGCTCTGGTGTAAAAGTAATTCTGAGGCTTCAGGTGAGTTATTGTCAGGGCTGTGCCTCAGTTTCTCCATCTGTTGAATCAAGGTATGGAATCCTGCCGTTCTCGTACCCATGAGACGCTCTCAGTGAGCCTTAGGCTGGGTGGTTGGGCAGGTGAGTTTTGCCCCAGTTCCTGAAGATGCTCAGGCTTGAGATTTCCTTCCATTCCAGGAACTCCTGCATCTCTGCTGTGTGCTTTTCCCCAGGCTTTTGGTTGTCCCCATCATCCCACAGGGATGTTGTGTTGGAACCACTGCAGTGTTTGATCTGCCCCCATGTCACTGCTGCAGTGTTTGTTGTTTGCTGTGGGCAGCGAGTTTGATTTAGAGGAAATAAAAGTAACTTGGGACTTTCAGAGGAAGCTGCAGAACCTGGGAATGAGCTGAGCATTTTGGAACAGACAATGGTTTGGCCTAAATCAGCGTAAATAGAAAGAGAGAAGTTCCCTGCTGGGTCTCAGGAGTGGCTTTAGGCTGACACAGGTCTGGGAGGCACCAGGAGAGATGGAAAAAGCCTCTTTGTTTCTGAAGGGTTCTGCCAGCCCCGCTGGACAGGAGGCGATTTGTGGGGATGGCAGGGGATGCACTCCTGAGCTCACAGACATCCTGAGCATGGGATGGACCTGACATCCTCTTCAGATGAGTCTCTGCCCCTCAAGTCACCTCCTATCCTCAGCTTTGCAGTTTGATGTCGAATTTCTTCATGTCTTTCCTGCTATCCATGCCCCTCCTATCCCCAGGCCAACAGTGGATGTCTTTCCAGTTTCTGCCCTGAGCAGTTTCCTGCAGGGAGCAGCTCTTGGATGACAGACAAGTCACTTGCTGTCACCTTCACGGCCTGGCTTCTCCCTCATGCCTGCTCTGGACCTGCTTTCTCTGTCTTTGCCAGAAAAGGGAAGAGAGAACACCACCAAAAAACAACCTGTCTGCAAAACCACCTACACATGGCCTGCTCTTGGCTCGAAACTCTTGGCTATTGGGTTTCTCCCTGCTTTTCTCCGTGGTGGCAGCAGGCAGAAAGCCAGAGCTGTGGGTGGGATAAATGGCAGGATCCTGCTTTTCTAGAGCAGGAGAGGCACTGGCCACATCAGCAGGAGGCACTGGGAGAAGAGAGGCTGGATCCTGCCCCCGTGGAGGACGCTGAGGATGTTTGTACTGCAGGGCTGTAGCGGAGCAGAGCAGTGTCAGCACTGGGGAGCTGCTGCTCCTGTCCCTTTTGGTGGCTTTAAGCTGGGCCTGGGGGCTGTGCTGGGGGAATGGCTGAGCTGATCACGTTCCTTTGTAGCAGGGACAGCAAATCTGCCCGGAGGGACAGGCAGGCTCTGACCAGTGCTGCAGCCAGCCAGCCCCAACAGCTTCCAACATTCCCTGCCAGCCAGAGCCGCTCCCTGGCCAGAGAAGAGAATGAGGAGGAGAAGGACCAGCAAGGTCGGCGCGGACTCAGCTTCAAATGCCTCCGTTCCCTGCGATACAAGATCTGTGAGGATGACTGGAGGAGGCCACAGGGCCCAGGCCTGGAGCCTGGCAGCCAGGTGAGCTCCAGAGACTGGTGGGTGCCCACACTCAGGCAGGGCTGGCTTGGGGTCTCATCTCTGCCCACAAGACTGAGCCCTGCTCCCCATGCAGGAACCAGAGGAAAAGAAAATAGCACTGGAGCTGCTGGAGACAGAGCAGGCTTATGTCAACCGCCTCCACCTCCTTGACCAGGTGAGCTGGGGAGTGGAGGGATCAGCGCAAGGGGATTTTGGAGGGACTGAATCTGTTAGAATGAGAGACACATGGGCTACTGGTCTTTACAGACAGAGACTGGGTCTGGCCTTTGCCATTCCTACACCCCACACCTCTGGGAAGCACCCTTGTCCCAGCAAAGCCTTCCATTCCCGTCTCCTCTTGGGGCCTGGGATTTCCCTCCTGCACAGTCAGGCCTTTCACTGGGGGATGTGCCAGTCTCAGAGAGGGAATGGGATACTCAAGCATCTCCTTGGCCCTTTTTATTCACCCTCCTTTCTTCCAGGTATTCTATAGAGAGCTGATGAAAGAAGCCAAAACTGGGAAGACGGTCCCAGAGGAGGTGGTGAAAATGATCTTTTCCAACATCTCCTCCATCTACCAGTTCCACGCTGAGTTCTTCCTGCCAGAGCTGCGGAAGCGCATGGAGGATTGGTGAGCTGTGGGAGGGGAGGGCAGGACACCTGGGTGGCTCGGCCAGAATGGGGGAGCAGCGCTGAGTTCAGGCTCCCACCAGGACCAGAGCTCAGCCTGTTTTGCTCCAAATGTCTTGTGCTGGAAAGAACTTCCTTAAAGCACTCAGATCAGAGTACAGAAAGGAGGGTGACATCTCAGGTGGTTTGAGGGTGTGCCCAGGTATGAACAGCCCAGGCTGGCTGCAAGGTGGGGACGTTACTGTTCTCGAGAGCAGGACATGGTATGGGGGTGTAGCAGGTTGCAGCAGGGAAAACCTCGTTCCTCCACCATGATCCTGCACTTCATCCCTCGCTGTCTGCCTGCCCCACGGACTGAGGAAGTGGCCGGTCTGCGGTTCCCTCCTGCAGGAACCGCAACCCCCGCATTGGGGATGTGATCCAGAAGCTCGCACCCTTCCTCAAGATGTATGGGGAGTACGTGAAGAACTTCGACAAGGCCGTGGAGCTCATCACTGCCTGGTCAGAGAAATCACCTCCCTTCCAGGAGCTCATTGCTGACATCCAGGTAAGGGCAGGGCGAGGGAGTCGCAGCAGAGCTCCCAGAATCTCCTGGGAGTGGGGAAACAGCAGAGAGTGGGAGCTGCCTTGGTCACTGTTCCTCTCTCCGTGCCTGGTGTCCCTGCCCAGAAGAGGAAGGTCTGTGCTAACCTGACGCTGCAGCACCACATGCTGGAGCCTGTGCAGAGGATCCCGCGCTACGAGCTGCTCCTGAAGGATTATGTCCGGAAACTCCCGCCCCAGTCCCCCGACAGGGGGGATGCTGAGAGTAAGGGCTCTGGCTCTCCACGGTGGGGAGGGCAGGGTGGGTGTGGAGGGAAATAACAACCTCCGGTGTTGTACATGGGCACCAGAATACCTGGATTCACTCACCAGCTGCTCTGTGCCCTTGGATAAACCTCTCAGTCTGGTCCTTTTCTAGCAGAGAGAGGGATTAATCTGCCTTTTCAGGGGCTGGGGAGGGGAAGGATGGTGTGTCAGGATAAGGGTGGTCCCTCCACAGTATCCCCTTTAAGAGACCTGTGGCAGCTGGGGGAGCTTTCAGACCACCGTGGATAGCACAGTTCCTAGTCCTGCTGTGATGGAGGGATACAGGAGTGGGCTGTCTGTCCCCCCAGGACCCCTCCATGTGCAGTCCAGCCGTACCCAGACTCCTGCACAGCATTTCAGGGCCATTTGTGTTGTGTTCATGGAATGGCAGCAGCTGCTACACGTGTGCATCCACGAGGGACAGAGCCAGGAGCTTCCTCCCACAGCTCCAGAGCAGGTGTTTCACCTCTGTTCTCATTGCAGAGGCCCTGGAGATGATTTTTATGGTGGCCAAGCACTCCAATGCAGCTATTGCTGAGATGGTGAGTCCCTGTCCCAGCTGAAATGCTTTGCAGCTCACAGCATGGTGATCTGATGGGGACAGGACCCCTGTGGTTTCAGCTGAGGAGCTTAGACCCTGCTCTTGATGCCCAACCCCACCACCCCAAGCCTGGGGAAGTCACATCTGTAACATCAGCTGGGATGATGAAAAATCAGCTGGTCAAGGCTGGGAGCTGCTCCCAAAGATCACTCTGGGCTGAGAGAGCTGTGCCACCTCTCCCAGTACTCAGCAACTGGCCTGGGAGGGGGGGATGGAGGGGACACAGCAGTGACAAGGTTGTGGCTGCTCAGCACTCCACAAAAACAGGTCCCTCTGCCTCCCCCAGGAACGGCTGCAGAACCTCTGGGTGGTCTATCAGAGGCTGGGCCTCGAGGACGACATCGTGGATCCCTCCAACGAGCTGATCAAGGAGGGACCAATCCAAAAAATCTCCACCCGCAACAACAGCACATCGGAGAAGTACCTGTTCCTGGTGGGAGCTGGGATGCCCAGGGCAAGGGGAGGGAGCAGATGAGATGGGGATGGGGAGAGGGGCAGCACAGCCTGGCCAGGGTGTTGCTGGGTCACCCTGACACACAGGGGATGAATTCAGAGCTGGGGGGGTTTGACCCCACTCAGTGCAGGGCACCCTGTGCAGGACACGGTTGGGAATCTGCTGATCCTTGGGCATGGCAGCCCTGGGAGAGGTTTCACCTTTGCAGGGTGGGAGGGGGCTGGGGCAGAAGCAGTCACGTTTTGGGTGGGATTCTTCCCAAGGACCAGCTCAGCCGTGGGGAATGAGGGACCCCAGATCCCAGGGAAGCCCCCAGCTCGGAGCAGGCGGTGCTGGGCTCCAACCCACCCTCTTCCCCCCTCCCAGTTCAACAACATGCTGCTGTACTGCGTGCCCAAGGTCATCCAGGTGGGCGCCGAGTTCCAGGTCCACCTCCGCATGGATGTGGAGGGCATGAAGGTCAGGCAGGCACCTTGTCTTTGTGCTTCCCCCAGCCCCTGACTCCTCCTAAAGCCCCTGCTCTGGGGTGTGGCTGCTGCCCAAACTTCCTCGGGAGCCAGGGATGGCTTTGTGGGTGGGGTTGATACACTCTGATCCTGTGAAATGCCAGTGATATGTTGTGTGTGGGATCTGAGGGGCTGAAGGGTTTGTGCCCGAGGGACATCCCTGTGCCCCATGTAATGGAGAAAGGTCCAGGTGTGCTGGAAGTGGGTTCAGCTGCACATCCCTTCTCTGTTCTCCCGCAGGTGCGGGAGCTGAAGGACACTGAGTTCCCTCACACGTTCCTGGTCTCGGGAAAGCAGCGGACGCTGGAGCTCCAGGCCAGGTAAGGGGGAGGGTGACATCATGCAGACCCTCGGGGAGGAGGGACAGCAGCTCATCCACCTCCTTTTTGTACCCAGGTCTGGGGACGAGATGAATGCCTGGATCAAGGTACCACCGAGTGCTGGGAGAGGGGGCACAGCTGCCCCATCCCAGGTCAGGGCAGCCCCTGGGTCAGGGCAGCCCCCAGTGCCCCTCCAGCCTTGCCTTCCCCTCTAGGCCTTCCAAGATGCCATTGACAGGAAGGAGAAGAGGAGTGAGACCTTTAAGACAGCAGTCCATGGGCTGGAGACAGACACCCCTGCACTGAAGGTAACCCTCCTGCTCTCCCTGTGCCCCACCTGCCTCCAGCTGCTCAGGAGAACACTCCTTGCTGTGCCACAGTTTCCCAAGCTAAACCGAGCTGGGGGGAGGCTCAGGAGGGGACAGGGTGAGGACAGAGGGGCTGGGACCACCCAGACTATGGTCTCCCACCCCCAGACAGAGGAGCTGGGCCGCCGAGCCCCGCAGTGGGTGCGGGACAATCTGGTGACCATGTGCATGCGCTGCAAGGAGCCCTTCAACGCCATCACCCGCCGGAGGCACCACTGCCGAGCCTGTGGATACGTGAGTCAGCCCCTGCCCCCTTCCCTCCCTCCTGGCCTGCTCAGGTGGCTGCTGGGGCAGGAGTGCACCTCTCCTACACCTTGTACCCCTTTCCCAAGGGCAGGCTGCTCCTGCCCGTCAGCTCCTCATGGAGCTGCGCCTGGGTCCCCCAGCCCTGCCCCAGTGTCACCGGTGCCCCTGTCTGGTGGCTGCAGGTGGTGTGTGCTCGCTGCTCTGACTACAAGGCAGAGCTGCAGTACGATGGGAACCGCCCCAACCGTGTCTGCCAGGAGTGTTACATCTTCCTGACGGGCCACACGGTGCTCGAGGACCGCGAGGGGAAGCACAAAGGCATCCTGGAGGTGAGCTCTGCCCGGCCTCCCCAAGCCTCGCTGTCCCAGCCTGGCCCTGCACCCGCAGCAGGAGGGGTGGGAGTCACGCCCACAGCAGTCAGAGGGTGCATGTGTTGATCTCCTTCCCTCCTGCTCCAAGCCTTGGGACCAGGCACGCAGGGCTCCTTTCACCACAGGATGTCAGCAGCACTGCCATAGCCAGGACAGCCCCTCACCTGCTGCCGCGTTGTGGGGGGGTTTTCTGGAGTGGGCAGGGAATTGCCCAGGAAATGACCTCGGCTCAGTGCCTTTCTACCATCTGCACTGGGTATTGAGGCCTTTGTGGGGTTTTTTGGCAGAAAGGAGCTGCAGAGGTATCAAGCAGGAGTTTGCTCTGCAGTTCCCTGCAGCTGCTGGACAAGAACGGCAAGGGGGGCACACGGGGCTGGTTTGTGATCCCGCAGGACGATCCCCTCGTGCTCTACATTTATGCAGCCCCCCAGGTGAGGCCTGGCTCAGATCCACCCCCGAGGGCCATCCCGCTGTGCCCATCCCCTGCCTCCCACCACTGTCTCTGTTCTTGGCAGGATGTCCGAGCCCACACCTCCATCCCCCTGCTGGGCTACCAGGTGCGGGACATGCCCCAGAGCGAGTCCCGGCACCTCTTCCAGCTGGCGCAGTCCCGGCAGGTGTTCACCTTCGTGGCCGACACTGAGGAGCTGAAACGGCGCTGGATGAGGGCCTTGGCGCGCTCTGCCGCGGGGATCACACACCCGCAGGAGGAGGAGGAGGAGGAGGAGGAGGAGGATGCGGGCCCCTGTGATGAAGCAAAATGAGGCCATTCCCACCCCTGGGCTGCCTGGGGTGTCCCAGCTCCCCTGCCTGCCCTCACCACTGGCTTTGGGCAGACCCCCGCCATCTCCGCATTCTGGTTTTCCATCGTGATAGGGGCGAGATGGGGGCACGTTTGCCAGCACATGGACAAGCTGGATCCCCCTTCCCCTCCCTCCTCGCTGTCCGCGCTGGGCAGAGGCGCTGGGAGTGGAGGGAGCGGGGGATTTGGGGAGCCCGCGCCCCGCAGCCTCCGGCCCCGGGCGGCGTGCGGTGCCGCCGGCGGCCACGCGAGGGCAGCACTGCTCCGTCCTTCCGCAGCCGGCGCGGGGCCGCCCCGGCTCGGGAGAGTCTGTGGAACTGGGACTGCTGAGATAAATCCCACCTGCGACCCCTCTCTGCACTCCGTGCGGCCTTTTTGGGGCGTGTGTTTTCCAGAGAGCCCCACGGGATTGTCCCCGTGGCTCCAGATTGCCGTGTATGTCACAAATATGTCACACACCCAGCAGGGACCCAGCGTGTAGCTCAGCCTCGCAGCTCAGGGACCCCCGTGCTGGATTCAGGATGTCCCTTTTCCAGCTTGCCACCACTCCTGGCCTCACACTGCAGTCCCATGGTGTGGGGGTACCCCTTAACCACAGACAGCCCTCGCCTGCCTCACTGAGCCAGCCCATCCCAGACTTGCCCTGCACTCCCTCCTGCCCACAAGCACCTTCCACCCTCGTACCTCCCTCAGTTACATTTCCTGGGGCGAAACACTCTGGGACAAGGTCGTGTGCACACAGGTGCCGCTGCGATGCTGGGGAGGCACGGGGGATCCCCCTCTCCATTATCAGCTTAACGAGCACCCCTGTTCATCACACAGCGCTTTAGGCTGCAGCCCCACAGTTTTCTCTCTGCATCCTCTTTAGCTCCCCAAAAATGTTGCCCAGGCAGAAGCTGCCACTTCCTGAAATGGGATGCAGGAGCCTCCTGCACAGAGCTGGAGGAGCCCACGGTCCCTGGCAGGCAGGAGTTGCTGTCTGTGCCTGGGCCATGCAGCAGCTCCAGCACAACAGCCTTGGGGTGTCACAGGCTGAACAGAAGGGAAGGGAAGGGAAGGGAAGGGAAGGGAAGGGAAGGGAAGGGGAGCAGGACACTGCAAATGGGGACAACACTTGGGGAGAGGATGGGGAGTAAAGATGAACCACAGCTGTCACCACTCAGGGGGGCTTTGGAGAGACAAGAAAAAGCTGTGGGCAATGTCCTTCCTCAGTCAACTCAGCTCATCCCGGGAAAGGGCAAACTGAGGTGGCTTTACCTCCTCCAACTTAAGAGATGGCTTGAATTTCCATCAAGGAAGGGGGAGAGGAGCTGGACGTCAGGGCGAGAGCTCTGCCAAAGCAGTTGCCCCTCAGGGTGCCACCGAGCACGGGGCTGAGCCCAGATGCAAACAGCACAAACAGGGCTTTCCAGAAACACCCCAAAACAGCCCTCAGCTCCCAACGTCACCTCGTGGGAAGGGAAAACCCCAGCAGCCCTGGAAAAGCCGGGGAGCGCAGGGCGCTGCTGGGAGGAGAGAGTGAGCAAGGGGAAGCCCGCGGGGCTGGAAGGTTCCGCATAGTGGCCCTGCCACCTCAGCGTCACCCCTGTGTCAGCGAGGAACCAAACAAGCCCGGAGCAGGGAGCTGCCCTCAGCCCTCGGCTCGTGAATGGCCTAAGAATAGATTTCCTGTTTACCCAGTGAGGAATCGCTCCCGGGGCAGAGGGCACCTGGGGCTATTTTTACCAGCTCCTGCTCTCCTCCTTCCTGACCCCCAGCACCCTCGGGACCGCTGCCCCCCTGCAGCACCCGTGTGTGCCTCGAGAAGGGGGCTGCCGTGGAGGAGAGGTGGCCCAGGGATGGAGGGGGTGGCAGGGCACTGGGGCAGGTCACCGCCGTGGCTTTGGCATCGTGCCATCCTCAGAGACGGGGAGACAGCCCTGAGCATCCCCAAAACAGGAGGCTGGGAGACCGAACTTTAAGGGGTTTTCATGATTCCCCAACTCTGCTTTCCCACAAAAAAAAGAGATTTTTGCACATGCAGAGAACACTCTGATGAATTTTCTCTGCCCATCCTGTCTCAGTCCCCGGGCGGCGCCGCAGCAGTGGTCAAGCAGAGCAGTTTGGCCTCTTGCCTCCAGAGCAGAAAGTGAAACCCCCGTGCAGAAGTCACAGTTTCCTATTCTCGAGAATGGGGAAGGCTCGCAGGCCATTTACCGGCATCCCCCCCGCAGGCCCCCCCACGCCTCTTCTCGTAAGCACTGACCAAAATACGCTGTGAAACCCACACTGCCTGTGCTGGGGCTGGGACACCCACCACAGACAGCACCCAGCCCGGGCCCAGGGCAACGTGTGTCCCTGCAGCTGCTGCCTTGCAGAGGCTCCACTGTCCCGTGCTCATCCCAAACCCCGGCTGGGTACCACGCCTCCATCCATGCTGTGGGAGGGGGTGCAGAGAGGTTCAAGGGCGTGAGTGAGCAGAGGGGGCTGGCAGGGGCACAGCTGTGGTCCCCCCTTGCAGGGTCTGTGCAGTGCAATCCCCCCCTGCTCCCCAGGAAGGGGCTCAGCAGGGCCTGGGCTGGTGCCCCTCCAGGTGTGGGGTGGGATCGGGACCATATGGGCCTATAGAACCCCACACCCCCAGCCTGCAGGGCTGCCCTGGGAGCTGCTCTGTGGAGTCTGGGCTCTGATCCATAGGGATGGGCTCTATAGGGGGGTTCTCTGCATGGTTGGCATTCGCCCTCTCTGGGGACTGCTCCACAGGGCATAGTCTCTTGCTCATTAATTGCAGGTCCCTCTGCACTACATGGGGTGGGGTTTTGTGCTCTGTAGGGACTGTTCTTTAGGGGTCTGCTTTGCTGGGGTGGCAGTTTTTGCTCTATAACCCCTGGGCTTTGGTTGTATGGGAGCTGGGCTCCATAGGGGCCAGCCCCACACGGTGGGGGCTCTTGCTTGTAGGTGTTGAGCTCCATAGGGGTATTCCTGGTAGGACCCATAGAATCCCTGCTCAGGGACAGCACATTCCCCACTGTGGGACACTGGACAGGACAACCCTCACTGTGGGGTTTTGGGCAGCACACCCCTCACTGTGGGGCCATGGGGCAGCTTCCCCTCGCTATGGGGTTTTGGGCAGCACACCCCTCACTGTGGGGCCATGGGGCAGCCCCCCCCTCGCTGTGGGGTTATGGGCAGCACACCCCTCACTGTGGGGCCATGGGGCAGCTCCCCCCTCGCTATGGGGTTATGGGCAGCTCTCCCCTCACTGTGGGATTTTGGGCAGCACACCCCTCACTGTGGGGCCACGGGGCAGCTCCCCCTCGCTGTGGGATTTTGGGCAGCACGGTTCTCGCCGCAGCGCCGCGGTGCCGGAGCTGCAGCAGCTCAGCCTCTCCCACCATGCAGCCTCTGCAGCCCACCGGGGCTTCCGCTGCTCCCGCCAAGCGCTTTAAATAATGAATAAATCGAGTTCGGAGGCAGCCGCAGCACAGCCCTGCCCCGGGGCATCGCTCCCCGCCGTGCCAGGGCTGCAGGGGCACGTGGGAACCCTGTGTCCCCCTGAGGCTGGGGGCACCCCCTGCATGCGGGATGGCAGATGATGCTAAATGATGTGAAATATCTGTGATACCATCCCCAAAAAAACCCCACAGCCAGGATTGTGTAACCTTGGGACTGAGGTACCCCATCCTGCTCTTCATCCCCCCAAGTCCCTCAGGGAGCAGCTCAGATCAGGAGGGGGACCCCAGGATCCACCCAGCTGCACCCTATCTTTGCAATGCACTGGCAGGACCTCGCTGTGGGGGTGTCCCCATGCTTGGGGGAGAGTTTTTGGATGGGGGGGAAGCTTCCACCTGCTTTTCGGTGGCCCCCGCAGCTGCCGGCAAAGGGCATTTCGTGCAGCTGAGCAGCAGGTCGTGCATCCCGGCGTCTGGCGAGGCGGGAGGTNTTATTATTTAATTTTATTTTCCTGCCTCCATCCAGGAATCTCTGCAATGTGCCGGCTGCTCCCCGGGAGGCTGGGGTGGCCGTGAGTCACTGCTGCCGCTGGAACGTGACTCAGTCCTGCTGCTCTCCCGGCAGGACATGACCAGACTGCCAAAACCCGGGAGAAGCCCCAGCTCCGACTCCCGCCCGCGCCGGCGGGCGAGGACACGCGAAATCCCCTCTTGGAGCTCAGCCTCCCGCTTCCCAGGGAGACGGCAGCCCATTGCTGTGGGGCAGAGCTCAGCACAGGGGACAGAAAGGGCTTATTTATTTATTCGTTTATTTTATTTTTTCTCTCTTTTTTTTCTTTCCCAGCCAGGAAAATCCTCTCCACCCGTCCATGCATTGCCGTGGGGCTGGGGGGAGTCCCTGGGGTTTTGCTTCCTCATCTTCCAGGCCCTATGGGTGAGCAGGGAAAGCTCCTGGCACGGTTCCTGCCCCAGTTCCCGTGCCTCAGTTTCCCCATCCGGTGGGGAGTGGAGATTTCCCCATCGGGCAGCGGGACGGGGGTTACTTCAGGTTGTGCTTTGAGGTCGGTGAATAGCAGCTGCAGGGGGTTATGATTAATATTAATTAATAGCCAGGCTCGGTCAGGGCTCAGGTGGCAGGGAGGGACGGGGGGGACGTGAAGCAGCCCTGAGTCACAGGACAGGAGCAGGGGTGGCCCAGCCCTGACACGCTCACTGCAGCCCAGAGTGGGACAGCCGGGGGCTGGGTGATGCCGGGCGTGAGCCCTCCTCATCCTCACGCTCCTGCTGCGTGTGCTGACGGGCTTCTGGAGCAGGAGAGCAGCGCAGTGGCCACGGGGCAGCGCTGAGCACCGGGATGCTCGCCACACCTCGGGCCCACCGTGCCCCGTGGCCGCAGCTGCCTGTGTCAGCCGTGATTGAGAGCCAAGCCGGGCTGGCAGGCCTTCTCTGTGATCTTGTTAATTAAGAAATACATTTAATTAGCAGCACCCCAGCTGTGACTCAGCTAATCATCATGATCGAAACAAGAGCCGGACTGCAGCTCTGGAGCATGGAACCACCAAAGCCCCTCACCTGCCGTGAGTCCCTGGCTCTGCTGTGGGGCCCCATCACCTGCCAGGCACGTCTCAGTGCCCTCCTGGGGTTTTGGGGTGAGATTTCCCCTGGGCTGGAGGCAGGTTGGGTCTGAGACTGTCCCCACGCAGCACCTCACGCACGCTGGTGTCGTCCCCACCCAGGGCAATTACCCATTGCAACACTGCAAATGATCATATTAATAACGCATTTACCAGGCTATAAATAGCCTTGATAATAACACCCTGGGTTTTCCAGGAACGGATTGTCAAAAATGTGGGGAAAGCCATTCCCTGTCACTGGGTTGCAGATGGGGAAACTGAGGCAGGGCTGGTTTCGGGCATGACTCTCACCCACTGCACCGAGCGTCTGCCAGGCAGCTGTGGAATTTGCTCCCAAATAAACCGTCATGTAAATGAGCCCTTATGTATATTTATAGGAACCATCCTGCCAGCTGGAATCTAATAGGGGAGAAAATAAACTGGGAAACGGCCTGGAACAGGAGGGCGGTGCTTCACACATCGGCCCTATGCCCCGCTGGCACTGCCAGGGGTGAGTGTCTGTCTGTCCCTGTCCCCAGGGTGTCTGTGCCTGGTCCTGGGAATCCTGCCCTGCACATTGGGGTGCCCAGCTGTGGTCCTGGATGTTGAGCCCTGGTTCTGGGTTCCCAACCCTGCATCCTGGGATGCCCAGCTCTGCTCCTGTGTGCTCAGATCCCCATGTGCCCAGATCCTGTGTGCCCACACCGAGTGCTCTGCAGCTGCTGGAGGCTGTAATGGGCTGTGGGGTGTGGCGTTTGGGAGCGTTGTTGGCACTGGGGGTAAGAGGGTCACAGGAGAGTAACACTGCAGAACGTTTGGGGGAGGGGGCTGGCACGAGGGGTCCCTCCCCGCTCAGCAAGGCCCGGGTGGCACCTCTGTCCCCAGAGCTCACGGTGGGTGCCCTTTCCCCGCCAGGGATGCGCACGTGTGTGCGTGTGCACAGTGCCACACGGGTGCTGCAGAGCACCCACCCACGGGGACAGGGCTGGCCGGGGCAGCGGGGCGGGAGCAGCGCCCGCTGCAGGGAGCGGAGCCGGAGTCCCCGGCCCGGCTTTCCCGCAGCGCTGGGAGGGGCAGCGGGCGGCAGCGGCGGAGCGAGGCCGATTAGGGATGCAGACAGTGCTGCTCTCTAATGTCTTCCTGTCTCGAGCAGACAGCAGCAGCCTGCGCAGCTCCTCTGCTGCAGCCGCCCTCGGCTCTCGGTGCGTGCCCCATCCCAGGCTGCAGCTCCCGCTTTTTGGAGCGCGGGCGGGGTGCCACAGGGACTCGGTCCCGACAGGTCCCGACAGGTCACCAAGGGATGCGACGGCGCCAAACCCAGGCGTGACCCCGCAGCCATCCTGGAGCGGGGTTCCTCCCTGAAAGGAGTTTTGGAGCGGGGATGCTGACAGGGCTTCGTGCTGCGGCACCTCTCCCTCCCTGCCTCCCTCCTGCTGCTCCCGAGCCCTCGCCGCCGTGATTCCCTGCAGCGGGCTAAAAATATCGCCGGGAGCTGCCGCCGCACACCGGCACTTGGAGCTGGTTATAAATAACCCGGGGGGAAGCTCACACTGGCCCTTCCCGGTTGCTGCGGGAGGAGGTCGGAGCCCCTGTCCTCGCCGTGCCCCTGGAGGGGTGGATGGACACATGGAGGCACAGAGGGAAACAGGGATGGAGCAGCCTCTGTCCCTTGGCTGCACAGGGAAACTGAGGCACAGGTGGGGCTCTGCTGGGGGGGCGAGGGGAGGCGATGGACCCGTTTGCCTGCAACGCCGGGGCGGGAGAGGGGATCAGCCCGGGGCTCATGGCAGGGCTGGGGGGGCACACAAAGCCCTGCACTCGTGTCACTCTGAGTCACATCCCTCTGCATCAGAGCCGTCCCTTTGCAGCAGCTCCATCCCCTGCAGCAGAACCAGCCGCCCGAATCCGATCCATCCCTCTGTGCTGGATCTGTCCCCTCGCAGCAGCTGCATCGCTCTGCTTTGGCTCCTTCGCTTTGCACCAGATCCACCCTCCTGCCCTGCATCTACCCCGCTGCCCTGCATCCACCCTCCTGCCCTGCATCCACCTCGCTGCCCTGCATCCACCCTCCTGCCATGCAT
>VZRQ01005549.1:5777-17565 GCA_013397975.1 Machaerirhynchus nigripectus | reverse complement strand
GCTGCTGGCGGCGCGCCGGCGCTCTCCGGGCTGATGGGGGAAAACGGGGAGGGGGGATATAAAAGGTTTCATGCGGTGAGCCGGGCACTCAGGGAAGAGGCTGAAAGGGGGTGGTGAGTGCTTTGTATTTCATGCTTGAAGGCACTGAGGCTTTTACCAGCCTTCCCGCGATGATTTAAGACCAGCTCTGCAGTTCAGGAGGGGATCAGAGCTGTGTTTGGCAGCTCTGTGGGACCCCCCAGGTGTGCCTGTCCTGACTCAAAAATGCTCCATTATGGACAGGGACGGACCAGGGGCGTTCATGGGGCAGCTACAAAGTCACTGGGGGCACCTCCAGGACACGAGCCCAGTTCAGGCACCTTTATGGGAGCGATGACAAGCCCCCGTCCCTGCTGTCCCTCTGTCCCCCACCTGCTCAGCATCTTGTCTGCAGCAAGGGGGGTCTCATCCATCTCTGCCCATGGAGCTCACCCCTTCTGAGGGTGTTAATCCTGTAGAGGATGGTGGACACGGGCTGTGGGTTCATCTGTCACCCCCAGATCCTCCCGAGCTGAGACCTCAAAGGGAGCCCCCAAATTGCCTGCCCAGGCTGTGCAGAGGGGCAGGGAGTGTTTGCAGCTGGCTGCTCCCTGGCACGGGGATCCGGGGACAACCAGCCCCGGCCCCCAGGCCCGTTTGCTCCGGAGCGCGGGGTGCAGCCCGTGTGTTGGGGGGCTCAGTCTCGTGGTTCAGCCATTTGGTTCGGAGGGTTTTGCTGCTCTCAGTGGCCCAGCCCAGCGGGGTGGGCTCCATCAGGTGGGTCCATGCCCTGGGACTGGGTCCCTTGGGACCCCCAAGGGCACGGCAGGGCACAAGCATCTCCCCTGGACCCCCTATTCCCCACACTCCATCTCAGCCACCCCCTCCTGCAGGTCCCAGAGTCTTATCCCATCCCATCTCCCCAGCTGACCTGAATCCAGCCTGATCCCCCTCTTTCCACCCACTCAGGTCTGTATAACCCCTGAGCAGCCCCAGCTGATTTTCTCCTCTATGGACTTTGGGTTTTTTCTCTTTTTCTTGCTTTTTTTTTTCGCTTTTTTTTTTCTCTTAAATTCTGCCTTAAGCCAGGCCTGTGGATGCTGTTCTCCTGTGCCAAGGCTCTTGTGTTTCATCCTGGGCAAGATGTGGGTGGGAAAAGGATGAAGAATGCTGCGGGGTCAGGTCAGACCATGGCAAGTAAATGGTGTGGGCTGGGTGATGTCGGGGTGAGAGAGGAAAGAGGCTGCAGGTCTGTCTGCAGCTCTGGGGGAACTGGGAAGGAGAAGTGAAGGTGTGAGGGATGGTCATGCAAGGCCTGAGGTCTCCTGGGGAATGGAGGGGGAGAGTGAGCTCCGAATCCAGATTTGAGGGTGAGAGTGGCCAAGGATGGGGCTGAGCAGGGATACAGGTGGCAGCATTGGCCTGAGGGTGCAGGGAGGCATCAAGGGAGCACCTTGGTTTGGGATGCACCAGGACTGGGAGTGGGAAGAGCTCAGCACCATGGGGAAAAGCCCCTTGGGATCCTCCCAGCACTGCTGGCTCCCAGCACTGGAACACGGGGGCTTCGGTGCGCCCCAGCTTTGGGGCGCGGCCACAGCCATGCCTGGGGTGACTCTGGAGTGGAAGGAGCCCTGCTTGCCACAGCCATGCCAAGGGCTTTATTGACGAAATCCCAGGGGAATTAAATGCTGGGCTGCTCCTGGGCAGCAGCTCAGCAAGTGGGAGAGCTCCCCTCCACCTCAGCCCCCTGGGTGGCTCTGCGGGGTGGGGACACAGGGACCCTCTCCAGGTGGGAATGGAGCCCGGGCAGGGGACAGGCAGAGCCGATAACCCCTGGCTGCCCTTCCCGAGCAGAGGGAGCTGCAGATAAAAGCTCTGCAGGCAGAGCAGGGCTCAGCTCCAAGCCTGGCTTGGGCTGATACCAGCCCCAAAGGGCAACCTCTCCCTTGGGCTCTGCTCAGCCCCACGGACTGGCCACCTCCCCTTCTTCACCCCAAATTCCCCCTGATTAGCAGCTTGTATCACTCTGATGGAGCCAGGCGGTACCCCAGGCGTGCCCTGCCCTGCTCCTCTTCAGGTTTGGCCACACTTTGGGGAGGAAAAAATCTTGTTTATTATAAAACTGCAGCAATGCCCAGATCTGCTTGCAAACCCCTGCTAAAGCCTCCGGCACCGCAGGTTGGGAGGAGCTGGAGTGGGGGGAGCAGCTGCTTTGGGGATTATTAATGAGCAGCAAGTGATGGGAAAGGCGAGGATCAATTGAAACAAAGGAGTTCAATGGTAAAAAGAAACGTTTGTGGAGTAATGGGAGTCCATTTCTCCAGCGACTGTCGGAAACGCATCCTGTTAAACATCCATCAATTATCCCAGCTTGCAAATGCATTAGAGTAATGAGGAATTATCCATCAAATACACTTAAAGCCAGTGCCCCCCTCTGCCAGCCGCCCTGCAAAGAGCCACTTCAGTAAGGAAAATAGCCTGAAGGTGGGTGGAAATTCAGGGGGGGCAGTGAGGAGGCTCTGGGGCTGCATCCTCTGGAGTCTGATCCAGTCCAGAAGATGCTTTCCCAGCTCCAGGGGCAACTCCTGGGCTTGCTGGCTCCTTCAGTACCCGTGTTTTCTTCAGAGAGCTGTGACGACACCATGGGCAGCCCAGGTACCTGCTCTGTGCCTCAGTTTCCCCATCCTGCCCGTAGCGCTGTCTGTGGCCACCCGTGGGTGTTGCTCATGTCCCTGTCACCCCTCTTCCCAGGAACAGAAGTAGTGGTGAGTGTGGCATGTGGTCTGGTAGCTGAATTCCCAGAAATGAATTGTCTGCCACTGCCTGCCTCTGCATCGCCCACACCCCCTGCACCCCGGGTGGCCCTGGCTTGGCAGGAGGAGGGTGTGGGGAGGCAAAGGACCTTGCAGCCCCTTGGGATGCCAATCCCTGGGCTGGGCTGGATGCACCAAGCAGAAAATCACAGGGTCTGGAGGCAGGATCCTGCTCTGCCATCAGGGGAAGGGAGTCTCGTGGCCCCCATTGTCCTGGCAGGGTCTGAGGGGCTGCGGCTCCGGTCCCTGTGTGCTGGGATGAGGGTTTGGGAAGTGGCTGGAGTGCTGCAGGATCGGAGCAAACAGGAACATGAGGGATATGACTCAGCCATGGGAGGGTCTGGGGCTGGTGGTCCTGGGTTTGATCCCTTTGGCGATGGATTCAGGACTGATTCAGTTTTCCAACCTCGGTGATGCAACCTTGCAGCAAGGCCTGAGCCAAGGTTTCGGTGCTGTGATCCGAGGGCACACATCCTCCTCCCCAGGGACGGGGCTGGATTTATCAGGGCGTTCCCCTGGCAGCAGGATTTGGGGAGTCAGGATGGCTGTGTGGTGTTTAGGTGTGGATTCTCTGATGTCTGGTGCTGTGGCTGTGGGCAGGTCCTGCCTCACCCATCACGCTGGGAGAGGATTGAGGAGCAACAGTCGGAGTTTCTCCTGTCTGTACACCTGCCTGGTTCTTCTTGGCTCTGCAGGCACCATTGGGTTGGGGTTGGAAGTGATCAGCAGGTTCAAAAGTCCCTGGGAGGAGACAAAAGGACACCCAGCACAGCACAGCCTGCGTTTCTGTAAGGAATGGGGTGAAGAAACAGCTCCTGGGCTTGTCTTTCCCAAGGCTGATATTTCCATCTCCCAAACCCCTCTGGCAGCCCTGTCCAGGCCCAGCAGTACCAGGCTGGGAACAGAGCATGCCTTGGTCTCCAGCTCCATGGTGAGCTGAACCTTCCTGGGAGAGCACCGTGTCTGATAACAGCAACTGCCATTAGGTGTCACAAGAGCATCAGGTCTTTGCTCTTCCTGCGAGGATGAGCAGCGGTGTGGGACAGGAGGGGTGGGGTGGTGACGTGGCCCTTGGGGTGGCACCTTGGGGGCAGAGATGCCCCAGGCAGGGGAGATGAGCTCCGGCTGCTGGGAGGACACCACATGTCCTTAATGATACCACAGTCTTCCCTGGAGGTCACCATCCCTCTGCCCCCAGCTGATCCCTTCCCTGGTCACCTCCTGGGTGTCCTGCCCTGGTGCTGGGGACAGGCAGGAGGTGGCACCAGGTTCCTTCTGTCGCACACTTGTCCCTTCAATAACCTGCTGTGTGTTATTGCACGGAAGCAAAGGCAGCGGCTGCTCTCGAGGAAGGTGCTGGTGCCTGGCTCAGCATCGCAGCTCCCAGTGCAGCCAGCGTCCCCCAGCATCCTCCCAGTGCCCGGCAGAAGCCCGGGGCTGAGACATCTTTGAAAACACAGCACGTTCCTCCCCGTTCAGGACGTACCCAGCTGTGGAGGCTGTGAGGGCACAGCTGGGCAGGCTCTGGGTGTTCACCTACAGAAGGATGGATGCTCTGGGATTTGTCCCCTCCTGGGATTCCCACACCTGGCCCCATGCCCCACACCAGGGGCAGGTGCCATGCTCAGATAATCTTCCAGGAATTCGCTATTCTTATCCGAAATACCGTTTGCCTCTTTAATTTTGCAACATGACCAGAAACAAAGCAGCGTCCGAGGCTCAGCGCCTTGATAAGGCACCGCTGGGAAAAGCCTTTCTCTCCTCTGCAACGCCGGGCACGAGTCTGCGGTGAGCTGATAAAGTCGAAAACACCGGCTTCCCTGGGGGAAGGACCGGAGCAGGAGCCGCCTCCGGGACGATCTCCCCCTCCCCTCCCGCTGGCCGGAGGTGGCCGAGCGGGAGAGCCCTGAGCGCTGGGCTGGGACGGCGTCCCGGCCCCGGGTGACCTCCCAGCATCGCGTCACCTCTTCCCTCTTGGAGAAGCTGAGTTCATGTCTGGCCTGCCCGGAGCTGGGGATCGCTCCTGGCCTGCCTGCGCTGTCCCTGCCCGTGTGCCGGGGTGACGGCCACCACCGCAGCGCCGGGATCGCGGCGGGGCTCAGCCCCTGGGTGGGCGCTGCCCGTGCCGCGGGCGCCTCCGTGGGGTGTAACGGGGTGTCCCGGGCACTGCGCACCCCAAAGCCCGAGGTGCCGGACCCGCAGCCTCCGGTCGCCAGCGGCACGGAGGCACGGCGAGGGGCCGGCGGCGTGGGGATGCTTTCCCGGTGACTCACGGCATTCCTCGCAGGTCAGCGGCGGCCGCAGGACACCCCGACAGCCCTCGCCGCCCTTGGCCTCTGCCTGAACTCCGCTGGCAAAGCGAATTTCCCCCCGCGCCAGATGCCGGGGTTCCTCGGCCCTGCAGCTGCAGGGGCAGGGGGAGGCAGCGGGGTCCCCCCGGGTGGCCCCCGGGAGCATGGGGACAGGGGACAGAGCTCACGTGAGTATCTGTGCTGGCAAACTGACCTTTCCATGGCCTGGGCGCTTCCTTCTCTGCCAGTTCTGCAGAACTCTGAAGGGGAACGCGCTCCCCACAAACACTCCCGGTGCAGCCGTGACTCCGAGCACTGCCCAGCTCTGTGACCCAGTTTCCCTTCGCTGGGGTGAGGAGAAGCAGTGCTGACCCCTCTGATGCACAGAGATGAGAGGGTTCCCACTGCTTCTCCCCACCAGCTCTTTCTGGGAACGTCCCAGCCCCATCTACTGCTTGGACTTCCCCCCACCCAAAGAATTTCCCTTTATCTCTTCAACTTGAGCCCTTTGAATCAGCTCCTGGGGACCCTCAGGGTGTTTCCCCGGCACAATTCTGCATCTTTCTGCGTCCCACCACCCTCAGCCATCCTGTTCTGCTGCCATCCGTGCTCCATGGGTGGATCAGTCCTCTCAGTCCCATCTGGGGCCAGGATCGGGGCAGGACGAGCGCGGAGGAGCAGAGCTGGCGGCAGCGAAGTGGCCCCGAGGCACGTGAGCCCCCGGCGTGGCCGTGGCCGTGGCCCGTGGCCGTGGCCCGTGGCCGTGGCCCGCCCGCTGCCCGGCGCTCAGCGCACAGGAATGCCGTGAGTTTGCAAAGTGGTTTCAGCGAGACGTTATCTAATGGAGGAGGAGGAGGAGGGTGGATTAAGCCAAACCCACAGCACCGGCTTTCAATTAAACCGAGTGAATTTACGGCTTCTCCTGACACAGTAAACACACACTGACGGGGTCCTGACCCGGCGTTTCCCCTCCGTGCCCTGGCAGGCAAAGGGAGCAGCCTCCCGCGGGTGCTCGTCCTGTGGCAGCGAGGAACCCTCCGGGCTCTGCATTACTCATCACCACGCAAGGGCAGGGAAATGCGGGTGATGCTGCGCTGGGCACTGCACCCCAGAGCTGTCCCAGCTCGGGCCTGCAGGGATGGGGGAGCAATGGGGGAGTGATGGGAACCTGGGTGAAGAAACAGCCCTGCAGTGTCCACTGGCGGGGAGTGAGGCAGCGCTGGGGCTCTGGGGAACACAGCAGCACCCTGGGATGGAGGATGCCGTGGTCCCGTGGGTGGGTGATGCTCGGTGACCTTCCCTCAGCAGCTTCACTCCATGTCCCCGTATCAATCCTGCCATGCCCGTGCCTCAGTTTCCCCCTGGGAGCAGGGAAGGCTGCTGGGCGTGGTGGCAGAAGGGTGAGCCGGGCAAGCTGGATGAGGCAAGACAGGATCTCGCAACCAGGGCCGGGAGCATCCCCGTGGTGCTGCAGACCGGGGCTGGGTGCGAGGTGCTCCCACACGTGTGCCAGGGCACGCCTGGCATCCTCTGCCAGCCACCTGTGCTGCTGAGCCAGGGGAGTGAGCAGCAGCCCCTCACCCCTGGCCCACTGCAAAGGGGTCCAGCGAGGCCAGGCCCCCCCAGCCCAGCACTGCTGGGCACCCGAAGACCCCCAGCCATTTCGGGGGCTGTGTCGGAGGAGCCCTGGGCATCTGCTGGTGCCTGCTGTGGGAGGTGAGGCTGTGGGTCAGTGACACCTTGTGGGTCAGTGGCACCTTGTGGGTCAGTGGCACCTTGAGCAGCGCAGCCTCCCAGCCCCGCCGGGCCGCAGCAGCACCCCGGATGCAGGCACCTGGCCAGGAGCGTGACGGAGGAGCCCGGCAGGGCTGCTGGGGTGACGTCCTGGCACTGCTGCTGACGTCCAACAGAGGGAAAAGCCCTCTCTAGAGCAAATAAGCATCGGGGCTGTGCAAACCCAGCTTGGCGGGTGTCCCTGGGCAGGTATCTGGGTCCCATCTGGTCGCTGTTTACCTGCCCGCTGGAATCCACCCTGCAAACTTCCTCCTTGGGTGGGCCAGATAAGGCCAAGGAGCCACGCTCGGCCATGCACCGGCCTCTCAGGGGGGACCCTGGAACCCCAGACCCCCGTGGTGATCCCTTGCCCCTACACAGGGTAGTGCAGAGTGGATCCCAGTGGGGTTTGTGAGGATTTGAGCAGGAGCCCCTGCCAGGTTTCCAAGCCCACAGCCAAACCCTGTCAGCACCAGCCTGGCTCCACATGGCCCCCAGAGCTGCAAACCAGTGTCCAGGGAGCGGGCAGGGCTGCTGGGTCCCTTTCCACAAGGGTTTGGGCAAGTCATGGCATTCCCACCAGTGCCTCAGTTTCCCCCTCAGCCTGTCCCTCCCTCACCCGCGGCAGTGGCTTCTGTGGCATGCAGGGACCTGCCACCACGGAGGGAGGGGACCATGCTGCGTGCACCTGACTGAGGCAGGACCCTGCCTGCCACTCCCCTTCAAAGGCAGCCGCGATTTCTCAGCCCCTCGGAGCACACAGGAGCCACCGGCTGCTCTGCCCCGGGCACAGGGGGACCAGGAACCCCCCAACCCACTCCTGTCCCATCCTGCACCTTGCACTGAGGTCCTCCCAGGGAACAGAGGGACCAGAGAGTGCATGGCCACGAGTGCAGCTCCGAGGTTCAGCACTGCTGAGCCCATGAGCCCTTTTCTGGGTGCTTCCAGGGTGGTGAAGGACCCCCCACTTCTCCTCACTCCCCAAGTCCAAGTGCTGCAGTGGGGGTTTCCAGCACAGCCCTCGCTATTTGGATGGATGGGTGGATGGATGGATGGATGGATGGATGGATGGATGGATAGATGGATGGATGGATGGATGGATGGATGGAAGGAAGGATGGATGGGTGGATGGACAAACAGAGAGCTGAGGCCCAACATACTTCATCACACCCTGCAGCAAAACATATCCATGCTCTCACTGTTGCAGTGCTCAGGGCTGTGTTCACACCTCTGGAAAGGGGGGAAACTGAGGCAGAGAAGGCAGGTGATGGAAGCCAGGCGGGAAGGATGGTGACAGAGCAGGGAGCGAGCCCGGCCCCGGCCCTGCGCTCGTGTTGTGAAAGCAGCTGGTTATCAGAGCGCGGGCGTCACTCTGAGCGAGCGGCTTCCAGGAAAGGAAGGAAGTGTGGGGTCACCCAGCCCCGCTGCCGCCCTTTTCCAGCAAACAGCCCGGGCCTGCTGATAATGGGGCCGTGCCACCGGCCACCCAGGAATTCGGAGCCAATGGCCACACAAGCTGCCCTAAATGCAGGGTTTTCCCCCATTTCCTCTCCCACAAAAGCAAGAGGTGGTGCTGGGGCAGCAGTGGATTGTGCTGATGCTGCCTGACTCTTGTGTAGGATACCGAGCAGCATCATGTCAGCAGTACCCCAGTTCCACCCCAGGGACTCTTACTGGTAGGAACTGGGAGTCACCGGGCTGGGTTGGCTCCTGTTCTGTGCCAGGGGGTGTGGAAAGGTGCTCTGGGATGTGTTTCCCGCTGGGCTGCCCCGGCACAAGGTGGATAACCCCGGTGCAAGGCCGGATGGGGATGTGGGGTGTGATGGGCAGCTGCTGCTCCCACCACGCCTGGTCCTCTCCCAGCACCTCCCGCTGGACACTGAACTGCAGGCCACAAACCAGTAGGACACTGGGCAGTCCCACCAGAGTAACGGGGCCCTGCAGCAGCAGCAAGGCAGGATCCGACCCCCTGACTCCATCCTGCCACGCAAAGTGGCCCGGGAGGAAGCAGGAGCCTGGAGCCTGCTCCTCCCCGATACCGGGAATAATTAGATGATTATGCGATTTGGGAGCAAAGTGCAGATTAATCTCTGATCTTGTTAGTCCGTGTTTTACCATCTGCTTTGTGCAGGCAGGAGAAGCCCTCGTCCCACGCTGGGGAAAGGCAGTGGGAACCCCTGGGGAGAGATGAGCCCCACAGAGCAGCGGGTGCTTTAGGAAACGGGTGGATCGGGACCCAAGCACATCAGGACAAGCGGATGCCACCCAAGGCACCAGCTGTCACCCACAGCCGCCCGCCCCAGCCCCGATTCCTGGAAGCCAGACTGGATCCGGCTCGGCACACACGGGGCTGGGCTGCGCTGGGACTCCTCCTTTGGCCAACAAGGGCAGGTGACAGCGATGATGACGATGGCCTGGGGGTGGGGGGGCTGCTGGGAGGGGGATGGCAGAGTTCAAACCGCAGGAAGAGGTTTATTATAGTCCAGGTGGGACACAGAGACAGAGAGGAGGGACAGAATGTGGCAGAGGACAGGATGGCCCCACATCTCCTGGGCTCCTTGGTAGCTCCCCCCTTCTCCTCCACTCAGGAGGTTTTTGCCAAACAGGGAGGGCAAGATCTGCCTTTTATTGTGCTCGTGCCAGGAGATTTTCTCCTGCCCCAGCAGCCCAGGTGCAGAGTGAGGCCCAGCCTTTGCAGTAGCGTCAGGGCTCGTGGAGATGGGGCTGGGTTTCCACTGGGATCTCTCCAGGATGGGGCAGCACCAGTCCGAGTCCCTCCGGCGCTCTAAGCTCTCTGTGGTGACACTGGGACAATGAGCTGTGCCCAGGAACCTCCGTGTCGCCAACTGGGCTGAGCCAGCAGCCCCGAGAGCTGGCACCTGTGTGTCACGGGCACTGTGGGGTGTGGGGGTGCCCCTCTGCCCAACCAGCCTCGCGTGTGGTGGGTCCCGCTGACCCGCTGAGCTGCACAAGGGGACCAGGGCCAAACCTAATTGCCCATCGCCCATCCTGGGGGTCACCGCTGTGACCTGGCCAGCCCATCTCCACACCATCCACCCCACGTGGCGATTCAGCCTCCTCCAGCTTGGAAACAGCATCCGTCCCTGCGGGAGCCTCCCGGGAGCCTCCTCTTTTCCAGCCGCAGACAAAACCCTTTCCCGCTCGCCCCACGAGCTCCCCGGCCGCGTGTCGGCAAAGGCCCGGGAGAAGATGAAAGGGATTTCCCGGCTGACCTCCTCACCCCGCACTATTTGCACCTCCTTTCCCGCACGCAGACAGGCATTTTTCCCATGCTCAGGGGGTCAGGGCCCTCCCTGCACTCCAGGACGGAGCAATGCCAGGAATGTACCTGGGAATAGGCAGGGTTTTGCAGGGTGGAGAGGGAAGAGGAGAGCTGAGCACCCTCCTTGTCCACTGTTAGCCACCGACATTTGTTTTATGACCTTTAAAAGGTGCTTTTCTTGTGCAAATGATCTGCAGGAAGAAACCTGTTAAGCGGGGCAGGTGGGGCTGCACTCATGAGCCTCGGGTATTGATGTATTTTGTGTCCCCCAAGTGGTGCCGGTCCACGGTGGTGTCACCGGGCCAGGTCCAAGTCCCCAGGCACGGTCAGGGGTCTCACCTGGGCACGGGGCCTCGCCAGAGTGGCCAAGAGTGCAGGTGCACCAGGTCAGCCTCCTCCAAACAGCACTCAGCTGATTCCAGCCACGTCTTCCCCTTGTCCTTTCATCCCCTTTATGGGGTGGAATAAGCCCATTTCCCCACTCCAGTCCCACAAAGGCCTCCTTGCCCCCCTGTGCCTCAGTTTCCCTGGACTAAATCAGGGAGAACAGCCTGTCCCCAGCACACAGCCCCTGGAAGTGGAGCCCAGTTGCCCGCAGCACATTCCAGTGTCTCTGCCATTACCCCAGGGTGGGCAGCCAGGTTGGATCCTACAGTTTCCCCGGGCCCAGCTTGGAGGCTGCACTTCCACCCTGCAACAATCCCTTCCCAGCTGTTGTAACAGAGATGGATAATATGGAATAACACAGGAGAAATGTCTTTCCCTTTACTCCTCCCCACCTCGACCTTGCGTCACTCAGGATAACAACAAAGGGGAAACCAAAATGAAGTGTTTTGGGACAAAACCTGGGCCCCAGCTGAGGAGGTGGTGGGATGATGCCAGGAGGTGCCCAGGTCTGGGGGCTGCTCCCATCACCCAGCAGGGTACAAGCCCCAGCAGGGCACTGCCCCCAGCCTGTGTCTCTGTGCCCCCTCCCCACTCCTTGTATCCCTTCTCCCTGCTCTTTCTCCGGCACGCCCGCTGGGTGACACGAACCCTCTCGTGGATTCTCCTGCCTGTGCACAGGGATGATCCCGCTCTCTGCAACTCAGGGAGACAGAAGGATGGGAAACCTCCTGGGGCCACAGGAGGACACAGTGGGGAGGCCAGGCCGGGCACCCCAGGACACGCCACGTGTGCAGGGGACTGGCTGCTGGGACCCTGCTGATGCTGGGGAGGAAAGCTCTCAGGGGCCGGGGGTGATCATCCCCCCGCCGTGCCCTCCGGGGAAGGGATGTGGGTGGCACATGTCCTGGTATCCCCACCGTCACCCATCCCCACCGTCCCCCCCGACGCATCCCACTTTCCCCTGTTGCTCTCGGTAGGAGGGTTTGCTTGTAAACAGCAGCCCCCGGGTAATACTTCTAATCCCTCTCTTGGCTATTATTCATCCCCAGCTAACCTTAAAGCCTCCCCCTTTTTCTCTGCGAGGCACCCCCAGAGCAGAGGAAATTCCTCAGCCCTGACGTGATGTGAAACACGAGCGGCTCGGCCCCAGCCGCCCCCTTCCCTGCCCCAACCTACCCGGGCCATTTCCCAACCCAGGTTTCCCTGTAGCATCCCACTCCTCC
>VZRQ01005548.1:198158-303378 GCA_013397975.1 Machaerirhynchus nigripectus | reverse complement strand
TTTTTTTTCCTATAATAAGGTTGACTGGAAACCAGTCTGCTTTTCAATTTGGAATATACAGTTTCTGTGGGGAAGGAATGGCTCTTTCATAGGTGTTTGTTGTGATAGGATATTATTCCTTGTCAGCATCTGTTACATGTATCATTTCATCAGTGTAAGAGTAGTTTTATATGGATACGGATAGTGATGGCTACAGAGTTGAGAGCCGAAAGGTAAAATGGGTTGAAACACTTTGAGGTTTTCCTAGGTTTTTTTTTATTTAAACATATTATGCTATTTTGAAAATCACCTGCTGAAATGTGTAGTATATTTTTCATGTCTGCTTTAGTAAAATTATAATGTACTTAGATAATGAAAGTCAGATTAAAAATAAATTTTATTTTTAATAGACCTTATTCTTTCTTTTTAAGAATTTAAGAAGACTTCTTTCTTTCTTTCTTTCTCTCTAATACCCTACCTTAAGAGAGGGGAGGTGAGGGAGCAGTGGGAAACAGGAATTTTTCACTTCTTTCCCTGAAGTAGTACAGTACAGAGCTGCCTTTTTTTTTGTTTAAGGGCTATACTGAAAAATTCCGATCTTTCATGGCTGAATTGTAATTTACTCTTTTAGTAAGCCCAAAACTAAGGTCAGCCAGATTATGTTTCTAAGCCAAATTTAATGCAGATCTTCTCTTTAAAACACTTAAAAATGCTTTTCATGTCAAAATCATCAAATGTAACCCACATACAAGGTGAAATGCTGTTTGTGAAAGTCAATAAAATTTACCCAAAGGATTCAACTTAGGTTCCTCTTAATGGGTGAAAGCATGAAAAGAGACAAAGGCTTTTATCTGTGTTCTTGTCTTCATGTTTTCCTGTTTTTGTGAGTGTACCCAGGGTAGTTAATGTTTTTGCAATTATACCTAACAGTTGGAGGTATACTTGACTGAAGTGACCCAAATCTTTTATAAGTAATTCTGATAATTATCCTGCACTTTGAAAATAAGGCCTGAACTATAATTATTTGTGGGAGGGGTATTTCAAGACATGTTGTGTTAAGACAAGGCAGATCCTTAGCATGGTTTAATTGTCCACCCTGAGCACTGTGTCATTTAAGATAACTAATGTAGGTTGGCCTGTAGATGTGTATGAAGGAGATAAATGCTTAGCAGGAGACAGACAAGGTATTTACACTTTCTGAACGAATCAAGCATTTGCTTTCAGCAAGTCCTTCACCTAGGAGGAGTCCACTTCAGCTGTATAGTCAAAGTGTTACTTAGGTCTCTTTAAAAGAGTTTTGAGGATCCCCCTGACACTACAAAGGCTCCAAAGGGATTAGTTGATATGCTGCACCTATAAAAACAATTTAAGTAGCTCTAAGTAAGTCCTTGTGCCAATTATGTTAATGAAGCTGCAAAGGGACTGCAAATTTAGAAGTCCTCTAAAATCCAGTGCTGGCCCAGCCATTAAATCAGGCTCTTTAATCTCTTAAATTGGTGCTTTTCAGTATAGAAGAATACATGAACCCTGCTGTGTTCTAAAAGCAGTAGAACATCTTCACTAGCCAATAACAGCCAATGAAAATATACTTCTCAGACTTCAAGTCTCCTGTACGAAATAATGATGTGGAAAAGTTTCATTTTACTGCTTCTTGTCAGTGCAGTTTTACTGTTGAACAGTGCTTGGCTGCAGCTGTGCTGGAAGTGGATCAGCTCTGCCCTCCACGACTGTAAGGTCCCTTTCTTAGGCATGGGTAAATATCCTGTCCATGAGATGAAACTTAGGAGTAGCCAGAGGAAGCTGTCCTGCTGAGAGAATAGGGGGTTCAGTACCAGGATTCTTCTCAGGAGCCATCGAGCTTCTTCTCACAGAACGAGACTTTTACAGACTGATGACTGGTTATTTAAACCCAGGTAGCAAAACTTAGAAAGCCTAGAGGATAACTTGAAGATATTTAAACTTAGAATAACAACTTTCCCTCACAGAAGTACAGCTCTAATGGATGCTAGTTCTTTTTAAACCAATAAAGACCAGCTCCTTGGCTGCAGTAAATCTGTATGGGTTCACCAAAAGGCATGAGGCTTTTTAGCAGCTAAAGAATTACTATTCACTTAGTATTTCATTTACAGAAAACCTGTAAGGTTGCTACTTTCTACAGATTTTGTCTCAATCTCACTTTCAGCTGCTAAATGCATTCTCTCCACAGTGTGACTTTGGTAGTGGCAATGTATGTATACATCACTGTGATTCAGGTATGACATCTGCCATCCTTTTGCCCTGTAAGGAGAAGGGTGTAAGACTCAGTGAGTTCCAACCTTATCTCGTCTCTGATTACTACTACACTAAGCTTTGGCTGAAGTTCTGAAGAGCTCGTCTACTTCAAGTTTTTTTCTAGGTAATTTACATTTTTCTGCAATATTTTATTACCCATGGCTGTTAGTTTTCTAAAGCAAGTTTAGAAAGTGCCATCCTTATGCTTTAAGAACCCCAAAACAATATAATAGGGCTTGTGCTTCAAATAAATAATTATGCCATATAATCTCATTTCTCCTTAACATTCATCCTCACTACTGGCGGAAGAAAAAAAGCCACTCACTAAGAGAAGAGAATGCAAAGCTAATGAATCTGCCAGAGGAAGGCTCTGCCCTTCTGTGTCTGTCCCATGCTAAGAAGAATCTTAGTCATGGAATATCCAAAGAGATTTGCCCCATATGGTATGTCATTTATGTATGTTGACGTTACATAATATTCTCTCCGGGAGTAAAATTTTCCATGTAGTGTTGCTTTTTTCTGCTCTTTCATCAAAGCCTTATTTTCAGTCTTATCTAGCTGGCCAAAGGAACACACCTTTTCTGTGACTCATTTTTGATTTAGTTTGGGGGAAGCTAAAAGGCCTATATTTTGCAAGAATAGTTTCAGAGGTGCTAATTTCTTGGTGTGAGTTTTTATTACCATAATTGACATCCGTCACTCCTCTAGATTGTAGTATGCAAGTTTAAATTCATCAGAATATGCAGGAAGATGACAAATGGCATAGGACTGTGATTCAGGTACAAATATTGCAGCCTCATTAGCTTTTTCTTGAATTACTAACTTACATATGATCACACCTACACATGCGCACATAAACACCACCATTTCACCCTCAAGATAATTCCTCTTTCTAACTAATACAGCCAAAACCAGTCTTCTATCTAATAGGAAATTTTGAGAAATGGGGGAGATTTAAAATTTTAATTTATGTAGAAGTCTAAACATACCAGTCAAATTCCCTTTATTTCTTCAGGCATGCATTTTCTGGGGCTTTTTTTTTTTTGTTGTTGTTGTTGTCTTAGCAGGAATTTTGTTGATGTTATTTTTAGTTGTGTTATCTACTCAAAAAAGAAAGCAAAGTCATTTAGCGCTATGTAGTAATCTCTTGGGTTTTTAAAAACAAATTATGATGGTTACACCCAAGTGGGGAGGCAATAAGAGAGAGGGAGAAATCTTGATGAAATAATTCTGAGATGTTCAAAAGCAGCTGTAGGCTAATGCTTTTTAATAAAGTTCTCAAATACAGTGCTATTGGAGTGCCTTGTGCAAAGGCTGTTCTGATAACATTCATTTAAAGAGGTCTTATATTTCTGCATTTACTGAGAATACTTTGGAGCAATATACTCCTGAAGTATTCTTGTGAAAAAATGCTATTTATGGTTTTCTGATGTGTGTGTATAGTTTAGGGTTGTTTCTGTGTGGGTATAGAAGAGTCACATGTGGATTTCCCACTTACCCACAATGCTGTTGCTTTAGGCAATGAGTTGTAGTGCAGCTGATGTTTTGTTCTAAAAGTCTGAGGCACAATTTCTTAAATGTTTTAACATCAGCTTGTCCTTCCTGTAAATTATTTCAAATGCCTGTCTCTGTTGGATCCTTCAGGAATTATTTTGAAAAAGGTATTTTGATTACCCTTCCCTTTCTCTCTGGCACTTTGGTTTAAACTAGATATTGCATGAAGAATTTCAAAAACTGTTTAATGAAAATAGTATATATAAATTCATATTAAAAAAATTCACAAAATACTTTTTTGTAAAGTGCTTTTTTATTATGTGTTGTCAACAGTTGAATGATATGTTGCTGTTTCATGCAAGATAGAATAGTGTTAGAAGAGCAAATGTTAATCCGTAAGCATAGGTTTTAAGGAAAAATGCTAGATCTGCGTAAGTTTGTACAGGTTTAGTATGAAAGTGGAGAGCTGCTTCAGCTAAAATGACTTTGAATTAGTTACTGAAACAAATACTGGTCTTCATTGGCCAGTGTCCCCAAACCCTGTTTCAGTTCTATCTAGGGTGTTTGGCTTTAGCCAGTGTTAAAATTTACACACTTCCCCCCTCCCCATACTGAATATAAGTTAGTAGCAGCTCCAGGAGTATAGCAGAACTGTGCTATTCACCAACCAGCTGTGGTTACTGTTCAATAATGATCCATTTCAAACTAAGAATTGCATGATATTGCAAAAACAGAAACAAAAAAGATTAACCCCTCAAAATCTCAACCAAACCCCAGATTTTCTAGCATGAGCTAACACAACCAGTGTAGATAATATGTCATGGAGCAACAGCTCAGTTACAATAATAATATATTACAAAAAACAATGGAAGTATTTTTTTCTTCCTTTGTGCACACCAGGTGCTTCACATCTGAAGTTGTTACAAATAATAAATATTGAAATGGATTATGTTTCTCCAGGACAGTCATGTAGTAGTATTCCTTGCAATTTTCAGAAACATAGAAAAACAAGGGGTATTTTATAATTACAGACTGAAAAATGATAGTTTTATAATTACAGACTGTGACCTACACATCTTCATTGCCTTAAATATAAACCAACTGAATAAAGTCTGGGTAATTGACAGTATAATTATATTTTTTTATGTAATCTCTGGATATTAAATTCTTCAGGAAAGACTAAAATAAGTGGACTGAAGAAATACCTATTTATGACATACTTCATAATGAGTGACAGACATAGCTGACCACTTGGATGTTTTATTAATTTTCATTATAAAATCTATTCTTTTTCATATGTTCATCTGCAGTGAGCCATTTGAACTTGGCTTTCTTGTCTTGGAATGATGAAACAGCAGTATGTCTTGAGCTCAGTAAATCTAAGCTTGTGTTTATGTCAGTCTTTGCCACTTGGATTATTTCACTTTCTTGACAATCATTAATATAATTCAATTCTGTATCATAATTTCCATATTCTTTTGAATATGGACTACAGGATTTTTTACTTACATCTACAGAGTCTATTAGACCACAGTTTAAAACCAGATTCTTTTTTAAGAAAAGATGTCTTCAGAGTGTCAGATAAAATAGTAATTAGGTTTTTGTCTTTTTTGTCATATTCTGATTCTTCTCCAGTGCATACCAACTCAGTATCAATGGACAGTGTTGTATTAGTTGCCTTCTTCCAAACTAATGTGCTGCCAGGATGAGACTTCCGACAAGTGGCATCATTATTAAATTGAGCAGGACTCTTAGAAGTAACAGCACCTTCGTCTTTGGAGTTCTGTTCATCCCGTGTAAGTACAGTATCACTAGAATAGCTCTCATGAGGTTCATACATCTCATTTATTTCTTCATTTCCAGACTGACTGGCCAGCTGTGCAAAGGCATGCTGTGTTTCAGTGCAAATAGCATGGCTTAATGCTGTCTTTGGGGCAGACACAGCTGAGAGAGTTGTTTCCTGTCTACAAATGTTTCGATGTGAAGAAGTGGCATAATTATTATTGTTGTTGTTATTGAAGCTGCATTCTTTGTGATTCTTTTGTACCGTTACATCATCAATGTTAGTAACCTGTACAACTTCTGAATTATCAGTTGCATTAATTTGTTTCTCTTGCTCTTTCCCAGTCCTATCCACAATTACATTATCACCTTCATTAATATCCTTTCCACTTTGCTTCCTATTCTCTGATGTTTCTGGTTTATTTACCTTATCTTGCACGTTCCCAGCTGCCTCATAATTTCCCTTATTGCCTGCTTCATTTTTCTTTGCTTTACAGGTATTTGTACCTTCTTTTTCAGACAGAGAGCAAAAGGATGAGTGCTGATTTTGTTGTGAATTTATGGTGTTGTTTTTATTTTGTTCCATCGCAGTGTGATTTTTCTGAGATTCCTTTTTGTTGCCCGGAGGTTTATTTGTATGTAAACTAGAATCTTCTTCAGCAAAACCTTCCGGGGGCCACTTTGACTTACTTACTTTAGCTAGTTCTTCAATAGAAAATGTTTTCTTAGATGTTGCATCATCTGTTGAAGGAGGCCATGTCATCTTTAATTTACCTCTTTCTGTAGATTTTTTCAAATTATTATCCAAAATATCAGGATGAACACCTTCAGTACTTGAGTGCAAGTCTTTATCAACTTCTGTAATTGGTTTAGGATCAACAGGTACACTGTTAATGGGGTTTGTTTCTTCAGCTTGAGTACTGTCAATTGAACTGCGTTGATCTTTAGAATTCCATAGTTCCTTATGCGGCTTGTGTCCAAAACCTTCATCATAATTTCCTTTTGATTTGAAAAGTTGCTTAAAATGGGGTTTACAGTATATTTTTCCATGGAGAGATGCATAATTTCCCAAGCTGCCAAATGGAAGGAAATTTGTTTTATGCTTTTACGTATCATAAATTATCATACACCTCCCCCTGTCTCCCTTCCCCACGCCCCCCCGCAAAAAAAAAGTATCTAAAATCTTTACTTGCAAATTCCCACACAGTTTCAAAGTCAAAATGAAGGAGAAGAGTCATGCTTGGTGGTTTAAGAAAGAACATAAACTCATTCAGTTGTTGCACAGAATAAGCTTCAAATAGAAATGTTCCACAGGACTTCAGGGCTGTTTGGACCATTTCTCTTCATCTTACTAAAGTCCAAATCCTCAGTTTTTCTACAAAGTAGCGGCAGAATTTAGTCTTTGTGCTTTATTTGGATTCTCCTCCCAAATGAAGTAAAGGAAATGTGTGTAAGTAACGCAAACGTGAAAATCAAAATTGTTGGCCTTTGCAGTCTGATAGTGCAATAAATCCTACATTTCATAGAAAGGTTACAGAGTGATTTACTAAAGCAGAGAACCATCATAATTCATTTTATGGATGAGGAAAATTAAGAGAAAATTTGGTGTCTTTCAGATGTCTTAAATTCCACCCGAGTTCCTGTGTCTACTGCCTCTGTTTCTTCGCTGTCCTGAAGGTCTGTAATGGTCAGCAGAAAGTAATATGGAGAAGAATTTGGAAGGTATTGGGATGGAGCAGTTCTGTAAGAATTTAAAGGACTTGTTCTGTGTCACAGTGCAAATGTTAGGAGCAGAGAAGAAAAGGAGAACTCAGGATACCACCCTATCAACCCAGGCTGAATAATCCTACAGTTGAAAATATTTTCTCCATCTGTATTTATATTCAAATATAAATTGTGTGAGTGAACACACAGTTGCTTCTTACCTTAATTGACTGCCACAGTGGTGACATCGGAAACACGATTTATGAAAATTCTGCTTATCGGCAGTTAGACATTCCATGGGGTAAACTCTCTGTTGGCAGAGCTTGCATGTTTCATTCTCCTGAACCTGCAGTTTCTACAACCACATATTAAGAGGTTATAAGTTAGTCTAAGCCATATGTTATGATTTGATTTGAGCAGTATCAGTCCATATATTTTGTTAGAATATTTTACATTTTCTGTTAACTGGTGTCTCAGCTGTTTATTGTAGGGCTTCATTTTTGTTCAGCTAACAGTAATACTTTGAAAGTTAAAAACTACTTACCTTTTCCTTTGCAGGAATCCATGCATTTGAAAGGACTATTCACTTCACCAGGTATAATATCTTCCATTTATTTGTAGTAACTAATTATTTTGTGAAATGTGGTAGGATAATAAATGGTTTTCTAGTATAGGTAGAGTTGAATGTAATGTATTATAAATATTAGATAATACATAAAGATTATACAATCTTTGAATGTATAATGGGATCTAAAGATCAATAAATAGGGATGGATGTTTAAAATTCTGCTGAGGAAGTTTTGCTTAGCCATGCCAAACACACATTAGGGGTTACCCCTTTTGTGGTAACCTCCAGACCGTGCACTCATATGGTCCAAATATGCTATGGACATAATTATTTGTGACTTCTACAGTTGTAATTGTCAGACCTGATACATTTTTCAGTTGAATTTCAATACTAAGGTAGCTACATTTATATTAGCAACCTTAGAAAGTTTTTTGCCTCTATGAAGCAAATTATAAAGGAAACTTTTTCTCTATGAAGTACAAACATGAATAGAAAGCTTCATACCAGTAAGGGGCAGAAGGAAATAACGGTGTTGGGCTTGGAAGAATGCCTGCTGCTCTTCTGTCTTTATCGCTAAATTGCTATGAAAATTGTATTAGCAGACAAATACAAAAAGGGTGGGCCAAATAATTCCTGCATGAATATATCTACACTGATGATAGTAAGGCCCCTTGGCATCAGCAGAAGATTTGGCCCCTTTCAGCGTTCTGTCTCTTGGTTTGCCTGCTGGTATTGATTTTATAACAGTTCACAAATCGAGGCAAAAAGTGATATAGATTTTATAGCTACAGCTTTAGTTGCCACATCTCTCTAGTGTCCATAATGAGGGTTTTGAAAAATGCTGAAAGTTAATCTTTAATATCTTTAATATAATGTACAACTTGCAAAAACAATAAACCACCAGTAAAAAAAAAATCTCCCATAGAATTGTTGGTCATGAGTTATAAAGTCGCAAATGTAGACTCTGCTTAGACTCCAAGGAGGCTGAGAGAGAGGCCCGGCAGGCATAAGTGCAGTGTTCCAGACATGCCTCCCACTCACTACACACAGGCCGCTCGTGAGCCAAGCACCAGGACTCAGCTGAACATTCTTAGGTACACAGGTGTTCGGAATACAGGGAGGGAGGAGAGGAAGGACATAAGGTAACTAGGAGGGGAAAAAAAAGGTGACATGTCTCCCGGAAAACTGTCTCATTGAATGGTTACTTTGCTTAGTTGGATAATTGATAAGTGGGTGTTGTGCTTCAGAAGGCAAGTCAAGAGAAGAGGAAAGGCAAACACAGAATTTAAGGGAAGTTTATCCCAAAACAACTTCCAGGATGGAATAGTGAGCCAATATTCATCTTCTTGAAATTGAATCATGTGTTGTGTGTCAGTGGCACAGGTTTGGTGTCTGGGAGCAGCCTCTGTGAGGACTGGCAGCAGCTGCCCCATGCTGGGCACAACCAGCTCTGGATGCAGTGCACTGTGGGGCTGCTCAGCCAAGCTGCTCGTGTCTCTGGGAAAACGTGTTCAAAGAGGGCAAAAAGCTGCACCTGCAGCCAGGACTGAGGGGAAAAAAGTGTCAGAAACAGCCCTGCGAACACCAAGGTCAGAGAAGAACGAGGGGAGGAGGTGCTGCAATAGATTCCCCTGCAGCCTGTGCAGGAGAGCAGGGGAGCAGGTATTTCCCTGCAGCCTGCGGAGAGGACCACGCAGGAGCAGTCATCCACACTGCAGCCTCTGGGGAACACCACAGCGGAGGAGGTGGGTATTCCCAGAAGGAACTATGGCATATGGAGAGCCCATGCTGAAACAAGGGAAAAGAGTGAGAAGGAAGGAGCAGCAGAGAGGAACTGGTACGGACTAACCCCAGCCCCTTATTCCCCATCCCCTCTCTGCTACTGGGGATGGGAGAGGGACAAGAAAGAGTCAGGAGTAAAGCTGAGACTGTGAAAAAGAGGGCAGGAGGGGAGGTGTTGGAGTGTTTGTTTCTCACATTCTATCTTAATTGGCAATTATTTTTTCCCATGTCTGTAAGACTAATTGATAAGTGTCCTTATGTTGTGAAATAAGACATATTCCTTTCTTTATATTGTCCCATGAGCTGCTTCACCCTATTTTTTCTCCGTATGTTGTTGAGGACGGGGAATGGGAGAGTGGCTGAAGGAGGCAGGTCAACACACCACATGTGAGTAGTCCTGCAAAATCAGTGAGGAGAAGGCTGGTCTGCTATTTAAGGTCATCAATATTTACCAGATAAAAGAGATTAAAAACAAAATCTAGAGGCTTGACTTCTAGAGGGCTACCTATTCTACTGGAACTGGGTATTTCTACTCACTTTTAAAATACTTGCTTTACTGAGACTGTCTGGGATGCAGTTGTTTTCTTCATAGCAGCCCATGTGGTGCTGTTTTGAATTTGGGCTCAAGTGTTGATAACACAGTGTTTTAGCTATTGCTGAACAGTACTTGCACAATGTCAAAGTCTCTTCTTCCTCCCACTCTGCCCTCCCACCCCGTCCCAAGCAAGTAGGCTGGGGATGTGCAAGAACTTGAGACAGCACATAACCAAAAGGGCTGACCCCGGCTGACCGGAGGGATATTCCATAGCATATGGCATCATGCTTAGTTATAGAAACTGAGGGAGGGAAAGGAGAAGGAAGACAGGACATTCGGTGTGTTTGTCTTTCCAAGTCAGTCGTGCATGTTGAGGCCCTGCTTTCCAGGAAGTGACTAGACATCAATTCCTTCTTTTGCTTTGCTCATGCCCCAGCTTTGCTTTATCTATTAACCTGTCAGTACCTCTGCCAACAGGTTCTCTTGCTTTTGCTTTTCTGATTCTTTCTCCCATCCCACTGTGGGGGAGTGGGGGAGTGGGTGTAGACTTAGCTGTCAGCGAGAGCCAACCCACCACATGAAGTATTTTGTTGGATCACCACCAGGCTGTGCCTCATTTTACAGGCTCACAACCTACTCATGTTTAATTCCGCTCCTAGTGTGAGCAGAGGTAGCACTCCTCTCTTGGTGCACAGTGCTGGGAATCCCAAAGCAGAGCTCTCTGCTCTGGAGTTATGCTGGTGCAGGAGCGCTTAGCTTCGTTCCGCTGTTTTCTCCACTCTCCAAGCAAAAGCATTCGGTTCATGTATCAAATGGCTAAAGCTATGGCAACATCTGGTCTTCCTGCAGGATCCCATCCATATTCAGTGCCCAAAATAGATGCAAAGAAGGAGGACACTGATGTTCATCTTTCAGTAGCATATGCAGTATTTTCTATGTTTCAAATGCATAATTTTACAATATAAATGCTATTTTAATATAATTTTTAAGTAAAACATGCACCATGAGAAAGAAGTCATGCTTAATTTCCCATGTTTACTTCATATGCAATTATAAATATATATATTCACATTTTATAGTTAAAAAGTTTTGTTCAATATGAAACAAATAACAAGCTTCAGCTCTCTGAAGTGAAATTCAGCCACTGAATGGCTCCACCCCTTAGTGATGTGAAACCTGGACCCTGACATCCTGTTTTGTTGCCTGAATTCAGAGTAGGGCTTTATGATCTGGTTTAATCACCCAGCAGGAAATAGCAGTTTGGTTTTTTTTAAATTGCATAGTAATTTCTAAACATTTCAGTAATTTTACTCAAACACAAAACCTACTGAAATATAGTTCACTTTGTCTTAAGTCACCTTTGTGTTTTACTAAACTAAAAATGGATGTGCACAAAACATTAGCATTATTTTATCTCTTCAGCTGTTTTATACAGGCAACATTTTACCTCAGTTTAAAGGATGTTGTGTTAATTTTAAACATGAAAAGCCAGGTGCATTCTGTGCACATTTTCTAGCATGTTAATATATTTCAAATACAACAGTAATGCTGTATTATTGTAATGTCTAGTTTTTTCCTTTGCTGCATATAATTCTTCAGGATAGGTCTCTTAGTGTTGATCCTAAGTTCCTATATCTTCATCTTCTCAGTCTTCTGGACTTCATGGAAATCTATCTATTTGAATTCCTGAATATTATTTTTGTACTACTTGGATATCATTGCCATCAAATTCAAAATCAGAAATTGCCCTTTGCTCTAGTGTTACAGGAGCTGCTGCACCTTTTGTGGGACCTTGATCTTGCTTGTCTAATTTTTTTAATGGATGTTTCAGCTGGACTTAATTCCCTGTGGATCCTGTGTGTGCCAAGGCTGTATTTCAGCTATTTTGCCATGTGTGTAGAAGCACTTGTGTTTTCCTCCACTGATAATACACATAGGAGTTTTATTTCCACCAGATCTTTGGTCACAGGTAAAAGCTGCATTCATCTGGTGTGTTATTGTGTAATGCTTCTTTTCAGTGTCTTATCCATGGACAGCTTCATTTTCCAGTCTTTGGAGCTCTCTCTGGTAACAGGCAATGGCTGGGGTTCAAAATATGTTATACTTCATACTTCTCTGAAGAGCTCAGCTTCTCCTTCAGCTCAGGCCTTGTCTGATTTGAGTTAAGGGAAATCACTGGGTTGAGCTGCTTGAGTTTATCCAGGTTCTGTGTTTCCAGCATGTACCTCAGAGTTTTGACAGCACCATTAGAAACTTCTTAGATGCTTGTTCCTCACTGGAGTGATTTTTATTCATATAGGCCAGTGGCTGCATTCCAAACATCGACCTGCCTGCACTGATGCCTCTACCTAATGCAAGGGCATTGTCCATAGTTCCTGCAGAGCCTGGAGCATCTGCATGCAGTATGTCAAGAGGCTCGGTCTGAAACACTCAGGTTGTGTATTTTTACATTTCCTCCTGCAATGGTTCCTTCTCTGCAGTACTTCTAGCTTCATCTGGGTCTGGAGGATCATCTTTAGTGGAACAAAAGGCTGGTTCTTACAGACCTGTCTCAGAGAGAGGACTTCTCCTCTTTTGATCTCATGCCACTCTAAGCTTTATTTTTCTGGCCTTGTGAACATCTGAAAGATGAAGGCAAAGCCATTTCTAGCCTGCTACGCATCTAAAATAATATTCCATGTTTCAGATCCATGAGATAAAATACTGGAAAATGTTTTTCTAAGTGTTTTCTTAGTATTGGGTGTAAACATTTATGTAAATATCTTAGTTCACATAAATTGCTATGGATTCAGATCTGTGGACACAGTGGACTTTGCAGGAGAGCTGGATGATCCAGTGGACTGAGAATATACTGACATTTCCATTGGAGCTTTTGCATAAGTAGTGGGAAATCTTCCTGTACTTCCATGTATCTGGAGCAAATAATTGCAGAGGTAGAAGTTCCATCCTGTTTTTCCCTTGGTGTAGAAATTTCCCGTAGCCTACTTGCTGAAGTTGTAGCAGTAACAGATGAAATATTGAAGGCAATGTAATTTCCTGGTACATATTTTCCATCTTTAGGGAACAAAAGTGTTGGGTTGTCTGTGGTTTTGAGTTGTTTTTTCTTTTTTTTTTCCCATTTTTCTTAAATATAGTAATACAGAAAACAATTTTTCTATTCTGCACAAAAGCTGGTTCTGTGAGCATCCAAGCAATAGGATTATAATAAGATCTGGAAAGACACAATCTATCAGCTATTGCTCAGAATGTATAAAACCAATCTTTTGAGCTAAGAGCTGTGCTATTTGCACCATAGAATATATGTGAAAAGAAATGTGGAATTCATGCAAAATGATGATTGAGCAGTCTTGGAGATTTTGCTGCAACAAATACAGACTTTGCACTATAAGCACAACAAACTTTAGCTGTAGCTGATGCTCGTTTTCATTTCTTTTGAAAGTGGTATTTTCCATGCTTCTGAGAGTTTGTGGTGACAAATTATACATACTTACAGATTCAAAACAAGGAAAGGAGACTATTCAGCAGAGGAGGAGAAAATGCAGAAATTTTTACCTTGAATTGTTTTTGTCACATACTGTAAGTACTTATGGAGCCTTCTAATCTATTTCGTATTACATTATGTGTGCTTAATTCCTGAAATCCATATATTCCCACCACTTCCATAGGTTTAGTTTTAAATCATAATTATTTGAAATAGAAAATCAGACAGCATGACAGACCAGTGTCTTAACTTCTAATTTGCATAAGGAAAGATCTCTCTTGTTATAAATACAGACCTTTACTTCTTTAGCAGATGTTGTGATCTCTCTGTCAGAGTGAACAGCCTTTTCCTGAGCTGCCGTCTCAATCTGCTGTTTTAAAATCTGTGTTGAATTGATTACTGCAATGGGAAGAAGAATAAAAAATTATTGTTTTTCCTCCAACCTGCATTTTATGAAATTGACTTTATCAGTGAATTATAAAACATTATTATCGTAGAAAAATTGTGTTTATCCTTGTAAAAGTCTAGAGAGTCACTTGATTTGTCAAGAAAACCATAGAGAAAATGACAGAATAATTGTTGAGGGACACAATAGAACCTACTGTTTTGCCATACCTGAGTGGTGTGGAAGGGCTAAAGGGTTACTGAGGTCTGTGGGAGAATGTAATGCATGAATTCCAGTACAAGGGCTAAACTGCAGAAGCAGCAGTGTCTTAACACTGTGATCATATTCTGCGGGGTTATTCAGTTCAGCTACAAACTGCGCCTGACCCATCTGCAGCTTTGTACATACATGGACTGGTGTTTGCCAGTCCATTTTCAGGCAAGTCCTCTAGTCCCCAGTTCTTTCAAGCAACTGACGCCATATTTAAAACCACATCCTTATGCAAAAATAATCTCCTCATACTGAATTCTAAACTCGTTTCTTAAGTCGCATTGAAGTTAAGGCATGTGCTTTGCTGAGAATTCGCAGCAATGTGTGTTTTCATATTTATATGCTAAGAACAGTACATTTGTGGGAGTAAAGACATTTGCCATTGCTCATTTGTGAGCCTTTATTCTCATGCTACTTCTTACCTGTGTCATGCTGAGTGAATGTAGAAGCCACTTTTATTTCATGAGTAACTTGCTTGTGAGGAGAAACCTGTGCACAAAACCTTACTTTAGTCATGATTTAGTGCAATGCATAAGAATTTTCCATACTTCTGAAACCATTTTAAAATTTTGCATCAATGAAAAATATGAATGTAAATCTAAAAATTATCATGATGAAACAATAGTACATTAAAAACACTTAGTAAAACACCTTTAAAAATTATTACACAGTGACTAATGAGGTAAGCTCTCAGCAGAACATCCAGATCTTGCTGTACGAAGAGGTAAAGGAGGAAGAAGCAAAGCAGGTATGTATCAGCATCAGTATAATTGTCCAGTGAGATGATTATTAAATGATATAGTTACCTCTTGTGTTTGAGAAGCTTCCATTTGATGTTCTTTGGAGGTTGTTTCATTGCACTCAGCTTCCCTGGTGCTGCTTGCTACTGTGTGATGCCTGCTACTTGATGTTTCCTCGAGACAAACCAAAATAATTCCCATCAACAGCTAATAGTAAATCAGATGTTTTTTTTCATGAAGGGCTGTCAGAAATTAATTCTGATGTAAATGGTGTAACTAGAGCAGCCATTTTACAGCTGAGTACCATTGTTATTGTCTTTGGTATTTGTTGCTATCAACATTGGAACAGGCTTTTTTATAACACAGAAGATGTCAAGTCTTTGTTACTGCAGCAAAACACTGGCCATCACATATGGCAAGCTCTATGAATAGATACAACACATAATTGGACTGGGAGGGGGCACAGGTGACAAGCAGGACTTGTTCTGGCTTTATGTGCTGTGCCTCCGACTTGTTGCCTGTCAGCGGGCATGACGCTAATGCAACTCTTTAAAAGGAAGTGTAATAGTATGGCTGTATGAGGTGATGACTCCCTGCATATGCTTTATAAAGTTCTTCCAATGCAAAAATCATGCTGAATTGCAATTGTGAAAGATGTGACCCATACAGCAACCAAAAGATCCTATAAAATACACAGGGTAGCACTGTAACCACAAGGCTGACAGCTGCAGTGTAATAAATAGAGTGTGCCTTCAGGAGTTTAGAGCACTGTCTGAGATGTCTATGTAAACTGATTTTGAGTCTACCTGTGTTTGATTTGGGTTCAGATTCTGACAGTGATTTGTTTTCTTATTTGAAACATGCCACAGAACCTCTGTTACATCATATTACCTGTGTCCATGGGGTACTTTGAGACTTAGTGATTAGAAGAAATAAATCTGAAAGGTTGATAATTTATTGAGGCAGCAGTCCTATGCTTCCTCTCCCATACACACAGAGCCATCTAACAAATAATTTTACTCATGTCAAATTATATTTTCTTCTTCCTTTATTAGAAGGAAGCTTGTCTATTAGTTTCTACTGATAATAAGCTTTCAAATGAAAGGAGCTTCCACTCCCTCCAGCCAGAGCATCCCAAGTGTTCAATGTAACTTGAATGTGAATGGAGGCAGTACTGTGTTTCTGAGATTGCTGCTGTACATCTAGTGCAACATAGAGCTGTAAGCTTCCTGCATCTCAGGTCCTGGCTGCTACTTGAAATTCAGCTAATTGTGGGGCAAGAAATTAGTTCTTTCTCTTAGTTATGCCATGAAAAAGCATATATTTATGGGATTTATTTCACCTTCAAACTAAGGAATGCTTACACTGCTTGCATCTCCATTAATATTTCTGCTGAATCAATATGGGGGTCATCTACTGCCCGGCCTGTAATTTCTGCCACGCAGCAGGCAGCAGGGGTTCTTAGATCTATGCCAGAGAAATGAGCATCCCCTCCATGGGCTTTAGGAATTCTTTTCCACCTCTGTGCTGCCAAATCCTGTTTCAGCTAGAAGATGAATTAAAATTGTACGAACAAAAGGTAGAATAAATTTTATTTTTGCTGGCCCAGTAAATGATTTAGTGCATTACCAGTATTGAAATTAATCCTATCTGAACTGTCAGAGAGCACTGAGCCTTGAGGAGAGCAGGTCACAGCACGTCCTGCTTTTACAGGATGTCCTGGTTTCCACTTGCAGGTTCTATGTGCGTAACAGTTGTGAGGGAGCTGCACAACATATGAGGAGATGTAGAGCTAGCCACATACCATGTTGATAACAGGTGGTTCAAAAAGAATGAAGTGCAAATTTTTCCATCTATTCTCTGTTTAATGACTGTGTAGGTGTATGTCTAATATGCCTTTTCATTCTGTATAGATAAGCTTTTTAATATATTTATGCATCTATATGCTTTTTTCATTTAAGATATGCTTTTCTGTTCTAATGTGCATGTTTTAGATATGTAATTCAAGTTCTCATTACTGGAAAAGCTCATTCAAGAGACATGAAATATGTTCAGAATAGTCATTATGTGTCCTTTGAATGGTGTGGGGTATTAAAAAGAAATATAATTAGACTTAATGTAGTCAGGAAGAAAATCTAATCTGAATGTCACTACTGCTTTATTGCTGTAAATTTGGTACTGCTTATGAAGTAGTTGCCATATTGCAGAAGATCATAATCATTTAATGCTATAGCTATGGCTGACTAAAATGCAGCCCAAACATCACGAGCCAGATTTTGATGACATAATTACACAGCCTTGCTCTGGGCATGCTGGGAGGAAGAGGGACATGGAGGATCTCTTATTTTGTGTGTCAGTCAAAATGGCTAATTGAAATTCCAGTAATAAGTGGTTAAATGCTGCTTGTTTATTACTCCGAACAAGTGGAGAGTTAGAAGACCTGTGGTTTCATCCCCCTCTATAACTGCCAGCTGTTGGATATAGGATTCCTGTAGGTAGGATTAATTTAGCCTCCCCATTATGGTTTGTGGCATATGTTGTAGATCCCATGGACTTTGTAGTATATTCTATAAATTTGGTCAATTACTTTTTGTTTATGGCATATCATGAGTAAGCTTCAGAAAACACTATCAGCTGGATGATTGTTGGCATGCTGCTCACTCATGAATGGTTTCTTACAAGTTTTGAATTTTATTTCAGACTCCTTTATCCTCCAGTCTCTCACGTTTGTTTCCCATCACCCTTTGTGTGGGCTGCTGGCCTTCCCGGGCATATCTGTATGGTGCTTAACACAGAGGACTGTAGTGTGCTGTTGTATCTCTGGGTAATAACTCATTCTAACCGAAAACAATACGATTTAACAATAAACATGTCAGTCTGAGTGTAAGTCTGTATAAGTTTTGTTAGAGGAGTTTTTATGAGTTATGAGTTTTGTTAGAGGAGTTTTTTAGGAGGTTTTTTTTGTTGTTTTTTTTTTGTTTGTTTGTTTTTTTAATGTAAGGCATTTAGATTCTGTTACTGAAAAGAACTGTAGTTGCTACATACATTTTGTGTTAGTGGCCCATGCAACAACTTAAGTGCTTCTATACTGCAATAATTTAGATAGAATTCTTATTGAAACATGTGCCAAGACTTGAATTATCAGTAATTATTCTATGTAATTTAGACCAAGGTTTGCTTTTTAGTGTTGAAATTTTTACAGTTTGCTGCTATTCTAATAAAAGACAAATCATATTTTCCCTTTCAAAAATAGAATTGTTTTTCAGCTCAGAATATGTACACTACATTATATGTATATACGCATAAAACATGTCTACTGCTCTTGATATATGTATGTATGTATTTCAAGGGGATCAGAAGTTCATCCAAGCATAAGAAAGACTTTTACTATCTCACAGTTGATGCAAATAAACTGTGTTTAGCTGAACTGTACATTATGGTCAACATATAATCTCTCAGAAATTGGCTAATATAATATTGTTTATATGTTGGCAGATTTAGAACTTTCTGTTTTAAATGACCAGTATGTACAAACTTGCAAGCAGCAGTGGAAGTAAATTGTGAGCCTAAATCTTTGGTTACAAAGTTAGTGACAATGGAATGACTATTTGGCATGGATCTTAATTTCTTCCTTAAAGCAATGCTTTTTTACCTATTTATGTTCTTAGCACAGTGTCACTGTGCATTAGCACTGTGAGAGTCTTGCAGAAATGTCTTATAAGAACTTCACTTATCTGCACTGCATCCCTATGATTTGTCTGCCTTGCTTATTTGTACGTGTGTACTTAGGGTGTCTTGGGCACTATATGAAAGAATTTTGTAAAAGCGTAAGGTTTTCACTGTTCACTGACATTGTCCCATTACTCAATCTTGCTGTCTGCAATTGCTAGAGAATTGGCACTTGCGACATTAGCCATCTGAGAGAATTCCTCTGGAGTGACCCTCAGTGAAGGCGGGGTGGCTATACCCATGTCACTTCTGACACACTGTACTAAGTGGTTGAGTGAATATCAGATGTTTTTGCAGTATTTTACTCCTCTTTGCTGTGTAGGAGGTTCAGCTCACCTGCCAGGATCGGCTTGTTTCTGACACTGGGCACTGAGGCTTTGCCTGAGCAGTCAGGGAGCTGAGCTGGGGTAGCAAAGCACTCCAGGCTGGCACCTGCACAGGTGTAACACCAAAGCTCGTGGCCTCTTCTTAGCTTGGTGGCTGATGCTAGAAGGTGCTCATGGTGCCAGTGGTCAGAACACAGACCAGGTCTCTAATCAGATTCTGGTTGAGTTTATGAGCCCAGGGCAAGTCTGCGATTAGTGTTCACTGCTGCTCACCATTCTGGCCGTGGGTTTAGTGCATGCTACTGGTATTATGGCACCTATTACAAGGAAACACTCTCCATTACAATGTAGAGAGCTATGAGTGATGGCTGCTGCCTGAGAAAAAGAGGAAGATGATTAGTTATTTTTTGCATATTTGATGTCAATACTTTGAATGAAAAGTCATGAACTCCTTATACAATAATTGAATATGTAGTAAAATCTTCAGCTATTTAGATTAATGTTTCAAATTTTATTTTCTTCCTTATTTTATTTTGGATTAGTAGTTTGAATTTATCCAGATCTGGAGATCTGTCTTCAAACTATGTGTTTTCTCTGTTTTGCCCCAGGATGGATTCAGTGACCTTGAATAATCTTTCAACTACTTAAGGGTATAATCCCATTTTCCATGAAAGTGCAGTTATGTTACATAGAAATGGGATTTTATGGTCTTGCAGTAACTTATTTAACCTAAATTTAAAGATGGTTCCATATGGTCTGAGTGATTTCATTTTTCAGTGAATGTGGCTATTTCTGCTGATGATTTGAGAGAGCCTCCTCCACTAGCCACAGAGGAAAAATACATGGATAAGTATGCTTTGAGGTCACATCTTGGCTGACAAAATGGAACCATTATAGTGGCTTTGTGGAGAGCTAGATGTCCAGGGAAAATGCATCTACACATCACAGAAATGAAATTATTGGGTCCTGTGTAAGAGAAAAGTCACATAATTTCTGTACATTTCTGCATTCCTTCATCCAGAAAACTGGCAGGTAGAGTGGGCCACGTCATCAGAAAAGTATGTGCATATCACTTCCTATTACCACAGATTATGCACCAGTGTGAGTATGTCCCACTATGGGATTTTTCTGCTTAAAGATGCATTAATACCCCTGCAGCAAACTGTGTCTTCTTCCCTACAAACTGGATTTTGCTTGTTGTCTGTGCAAATTGTTGATATAGGTATTAATGTATAAGAAATGAGAGATGAGTGGTAGATATGATGATACTTATTTAAAATTAAAATAAACCTATGGCAAAGTGTTAATGTGTCTTTCTCTACAAAGCTGGGAGAACAATATTGCTTAAAAATCTCTCCAAGAAGTGCAGGATGGTGAAGAAATTTACGGGTTTTCAGAGTGCACAGGACAGATTGTACAGTGTTTTATTGTAGGGGATTTCACATAGTCCAAAATTGTTATGTCCTACAATTTTTCATGGTGTATGCTAATGAAGCAATGAAATGTAAAGGTCATTTATCTGAAGTAACACTGAGCTGCTGCTTTGTTCTACTTTTATGTAGTGTCTGCATTCTTCTGTGCAATTTTTGATCTGTTTAGGGGAATTTATTAGATTTAATTCAGTGGAAGCAGGAAACTCCTTTTGAAAGAGAATGACTTAGCATCAAGTGCAATAAATGCAAAATATCACCATGACACATGATAATGTATAAATCACAGTCTTATAGACAGGATTCAGTGTAAAATACTGCTATAGTAATAATCTGCTTCATTCAATCTGAGTCTTGTTGAGTCTAGTCTATATTGAGTGTTCATCTCCATAAAAAATACATGAATCCCCTGGTACATCTCAAACATAAAATTCTGTCAGTATGAACACTAGAGAAATGTTGTCTCAGTCATTATGAAAACTTTTCAGTAAAGCGAGCAATCATATTTTTTCCTCAAGTTATCTAGCAGGGTGGACCTAATTTGTTAGTATTAAAGTGCTGTTGTTACCTGTAGAGATCTGTGCTGGTATTGAACAAAGGTCTTTTTTGGAGACATCCTTTGCACTTTCTCGAATTGTTTCCTCACTGCTGCCAGGCCACCAGGCACAGTACAGAACTTGGTTTTCTGGGAACTCTGGAGTGATAAAATTAGACCAGTTGTTTTCTATTTGCACTAAAAACATACTTCTACGAGTTAATTTTTTTTTCAAAATTAGTTAACAAAAATGTGCAGGAATGACTCAGACAATCGTAAATACTATTTTTGGCAAGTTCATAGACCACTGCACAAGAGCCATACCTTATGATTTAGACAGCTTAAAGCTATGCTTGGCCTGAATCTTGAGCACCAAAAGAAGTAAGTCCCATCTGCTTGATTTGCAGTAACAACCACTTTCCAGAACAATCCTTCTGCTGTTCTCTCTTCTACTTGTCTCTTCTGAATTCTGCAGCATTCAGAGTTGCCACCTTGTCCTCTCTGTGTTTCCAACAGGTATTGTTGAAAAACATGCAGAGAGCTTCAAGTATGCCTTTGTGAGATGACCTGTCTTCACCAGCAACAGCAGCGAAGATCACAAGAGGCCACTTAGCTTCAGGCTTCCTCTTCTAGTTCTGTCCCTTATATGTTACTTTTTGGATGGTATTGGACAAAGCTTTTAGCATTTCAGTTTATTAATCACTATGCAGAAAAAAGCCCACCCAAAAATTAGAAATACTTTTGTAACGAAGCTACTAAGTAAGGTTAGATTTACTATTTATTTATGAGTAAGTAAGCAGATCATAAAAATTCAGGGGGTTTTTTTCCCTCTGATGAAGGTGACATGATTATATGTGTGCATGGATATGTGGATGTGGAAAGTAATTATTTTAGTGAATGAACATTTCAGGCACACATAAACAGCCATTTGGAAAAATTTTAGCAGGTAAATGCAGTTATGGGTCTTCTAACAAAATTTATTAATTCCTTGTAATGGAACCAAATATGAAGTTCCTTTTTCAGTCAGCCATCCATTTCAGCAAGAAATTGCAAGAAGTTTCTGAGTGTAAATGAAGTAATTCCTGTGTGCTCAACACAGTTAGGTTGGGTCAGGCTTCGTGCAGTTCTTTTCTTTGTGAGAGAGAGAGTCCTAACTTCAGCAAAGTTTCCAATTGCTGGACTAGGAAATTGGGATCTTCTCAGCCAGGTGAAATGCAGGAATCTCCTCCAAACACACACCAAGCAGCTGGGAAATAAGGAAGTCAGCAGGCAGGAATCTGATGGCTGGAAAATACCTGGGCTCTGGTGGCTATTTTCAGTATGTGGTTTCTGGACTATCCAGGCACCCAGAAGATCCCTTCAGGTGATGCAGGCCATTTTTCCCAAGACTAAAGTGTAGGTAAGACTGGGAATCCTTCTACAGCTGTATTTGCATATGGATGAAGATGACGGCTGGTGAGAGCTAAATTGTAGTCCTTCTTTTGCCAGATGTGGTCTCTGATTTACAGAAATTACTCTGGCCTAGTTTACAGAGAAAAAGGTGTTCTTTCTATGTGCTGAAAGTTTGTGTAAACAAAGACCATTGTCATTGTCACATTAGAGCAAGCCATCATGATGCCTTCTGTTTCCTTATACAAGAGATCTGAGCTGCAACTTCGAGGTGGGATTTTAAGTTATGGTATAAACACCCTTTTTAACCCTTAGTATTTCTGCAGAACTGCAGAAGATTTTCCTGGCTGAGATCTGAAGACGACGTTTTCAGATATTCCCGACTGATGATTCAGTGTGTGGTGAAGCAGTCTGTTTTACTAGTTTATAAACTCTGTTAATCAAATACGTTATGTGCTACTTGGTATCAGTATTTAAACTGATGTTTAAACTGTTTACTCACTATTGACAGACAAGTAGAGAGAGAGAGATGTAAAACAAAATTAAGAAGTTTTTTTCCTAAATACTCTTTCTTATAATGCCAATTTTTAATAATTTTATTACAAAACAATACCTTTTCATACACCTTGTCTCGTAGGGCTACTATTTTAAAATGCAGCAATTTCAAATTCTTTAGTTTGAACAGCAAGAGGTCTAAACTTAATATGCTTTTAAATATGATCTTTTTTAAAGTAATGTTTTTAGTAATGCAGAAGCTGCTGCGTTAATCAGTCACAAGCCTATGGCCCTAATAAATGCAGCTCATGCAACTGTGGAAGAAAAAACCAGTCCTTCTAAGGAGTTAAAGGGAATTGTCCAGGTGACCAAAGGTTTATAACATGAAAAATCTCTTTCAGCAGAAACAGAGAATGACACATCAATACGTTTACTAAGTAGGTTTGGTAATTTAGGTGTCAAATTTTGATCCCCATAGTGGTCCATCAGTCAGCTTGGATAAATAAAGTATGCAGGATATGTCACTATGCAAAGCAGACGGAGAGCGAGGAAGGTAAGAAAGCTTTGATATCTTACATGAGCGAAGGACACAGCTGCCTTGTACATAGCCATTCTTTCTTTAAAGGAGACAGTCTCCTGGAAATCCAGCAGTGCGTTATCAGCCCTGGAAGTGCTCTCTTTAGGTAGTCCTCTTACAAGTTTGCGAGACTCCACTGTGAGTACAAACAGACATTGTATTTTCTAAGAGGAAAGTAGCTACGGTTTTTTCCTAAATCTTGAAAGAAAAGCAGTAGTAGAAAGAAGTATCACTGATTTTTTGGCAACTGTATCTTATTTTCAGTTTAGAGCTTATAAAGTAGAGAAAAATTTAGGTCAATGAAGCTTTTCAACAACTGTCTATTCATATGGCACAGAAAATAACGCCAGGGAAGGTGTATCCCAACAAACAGGGAAGATTTCCAAGGCACACCTGGCCTTTCTGCCCGTTCCCTGCAAAACTGTTAAGCTGGCATAGGTGTTCAAGGTTCAGATATAGCAAGCAAATATAACAAGTAATTCTAATCTTCAGTAAAAATCAGATGCAGGCATGCATAGAAGCGTGATCTCAGTGTAAATATACTCAGTTTCTTAGTATTTTTACCTAACCCTACTCATAATTTACATAAGGATAATTTTCTTTTTTATTATGCTTATCCCATGCAGTAATTTTGCATATTTCATGTTATCATGATAGACAAAAGAATTGTACAGTTCAAGAAATAGTAATAGCAGCAGTGAAATACTCAGTGATAGTCAGCTGGAAGTAAAAGCAAAAGTTTTTCAAGGAAAGTAGAAATCAGAAGAGAGAGAACACGGCTGTTTTTCACATAAGAAGTCTGTACATTAAACCAAAGCTAACCAAAACCATGGAAAAATTGAAAGTACACTTTGGCAACACAGAGGGGTAGTTCACCACAGCCAAAAAGTGTCAGTTTGTTTTAAAAGGCAGATTGCAACAGACTAGTACCAGAATGAAATTTATAAGCCATTGCTTTAATTCTCAAGAATGTTTAGTAGTTTAAAAACTTTCTTGGTATTGCTCTGATTCAACAAGGGATTTTTGGATTCTACAGAGTCATAAGCATGTGAATGGTTTCATTAGGTGCCATGGGAATACTCATGTGCATGAAGTTAGACGTGATTTAATTCCTTGCTGATGTGGGGCCAATGAATTTAATGGACTGTTTTAAAAACATTTTAATAGATACATATTATTAACCACCTGGGAAGGGAAGGTAATAGAAACTATTCTGTTATTAGCTTTAAAAGCTTTAAACAGAAAATTTTGTGTCTTAAGAAGCTAGTTGGTTTATAACATAATGTGAAACTCTTTGTAGTGTTATGAGAGATTGTATTATCTAAGTTTTTGCTCATTCATTTTGCTCATTTTGCTCTAAGCTTTGCTTATTCAAGAGAACCTGAAGGTGTAATATATTCTGATATATTCTGATTCTTTCAGAGATAAATTTATGTTTGGAAATTAACTAGTTGGTAAGAAGAGCCTTATCTTTATCAAGCCGAGGTATGCCAACAAAATCCTGTTTGCTTTTATCATATGGGACTTGTACAATAGTATCTATTTCAGAGAATTTAATTATTTTATTAGTTGTGAGTTACATTAATTATATAAATTAAACAAAGCTTGACAAATCTTCTGTGCATAATAGAACTTGAGAATTCTGGCTTTCTGCCATTTTTTTTTTCCAACAGTATGCCTACATTAGCTATCCAGTATGGGCTTCTCCATGTTTTCATGGTAGGTTGAACAGCAATATGAGCATTGCCTTCCTTGTTTTTAGTGGATACAACAAAAGTTGTTGGTACTCAGTCACAGAGCTTGCAGTAAATGTTGCTCAATACCTCTTCTAGGAGAACAAGATTTTGGCATAACTGGGACATTTAGGAGAAACTTCCATAGCACTTTAGTGGTTTGAGGGTATTGTTCGTGCTGAAAAATTGAAGCAAGTTGACATATATTGTTATTGGTTATAGAAAACTCAAATCTCACGGTGATGGGAGAAATAATCTATGGATCAGCATTATCTTACTTTTTTCAGGACCTGAGTATTTATTCAAGTGCAGAGTTGCAGATTTCAGTGCCTGACTTCAGCTATTAGAAGTTTAAGGATTTTCACCAGTGGTTTGAAACAAAAATGAGTCTTTAGGGAATTTACTTCTCATAAGACTGTCTGAATGCAAAGTGGGATATTATGGTTCTCACAGGAACATAGAAAAACATTATCCCCTATGGGTCTGTCACATTTTTTGAAAAACTTCATCTATAAGGGTATGAATTATTGACTGTGCATTTTTGCATAACTCATATTCTTATTCCTGGTGGATCAAAAAATACTTCTGAAACATGCTGTGCCATACTTAGACTCAGAGGCAATGTGGATGTGGAATGGAGGATTCTGTTTTCTTGTTAGAGAAGAAAACGAAAGGCTTTGTACTAGAAGACTCTAAAAGGAGAAGGGAATAATATCCCCAAAATGGTCCTTAAAACCAAAGATACCTGAAAAACTTGAGAAGATGCAGAGAAGAGGCACAAAAAATACTGCCACAAAGAGAACCGTAGCTGTATCTAGTAAATGGAATGGGTGGTTATGGGGTGATATGGTCATAATGGGTAATTATCCTTCCAAGAAGAAATGAACAGGTATTAAAGGTCTCTAATTTTGTAGGCATTGGTAAAAAAGGAAGAAAGATAACCAGTGGCTGAAAGTTAAACTTTATAAAAGAGCAGGGCTATAGTTTGAACAATGAGCTTAATAAACTTAGCAGCATTAACTAGAAAAGGTCTTGTGCATTGAAATTTCCCTTTCCCTATAAAATTCTAGAGGCTGAAGTAGATTAACATGCAGTCTAAACATTTTCTGATAAAAAAAAGAGTGGAATCAATAATTGTTTGATATGATGTAGAAGGCTTATTAATTCTATTGGCAGATTGGACAAATCTTTTAATGCTGTTTATTTGGGTAATCTGTTGTTTTACATAAGGTCAGGTTCTAGATGCTCAGAAGTCAGTAAGTGGTTTTCACTCAGAAAATTTGATCATGCATATTCTTTCCCTGTTAAACCAAAACACACATATAGCCACTCTTTGATACTGTCAAGCAGTGGTCTCTAGAGTGGAATGTGTGCACCCCAGGGGCTGTGCAAGACAGTCCTTTGGGGTGCAGGAATCTAATATTTTTTTGTGAGTAAACACTTTTTAAATATTTCTTTTTTAATTCGTCCTGCTTTAACTTTTATTTTGTTGTTTGTTGCCTAAGGTTGTATTCGTAGAGTAGTATAGGTACATGATTTGTAAGTAAATATGCAAACATTGAGAGGGCACACTCATAAATATTTTAATGGTAGAGGTGACTATCAAAAAGGTTTGGAGACCACTGCCATAAAGCAAGGTATCAGGTCAATGTGGTAATGCTAACCTTCAGAGCTGTCGCTATGACCATCTTCTGATGACATCTTTTCAAAGATTGCTCTCCCTCTTTTCACGCTAGACTCCTCCAGAGAAATGGCAGAATGGTTCCCAGGCTGACTCTTCAACGGTGATGAAAGTGAATTTCTCTCACTTTCTGTTTCCTGTTACAAGACACGAAGAAGAGGATACGTGTTACAAGTTATTGGTAGGAAAGAGACGAGGGTTTTGGGGCGAAGGGAGCGCACAGAGAGCCAGAGGATTAAAAGGGGGTGCTATTTTGAGGGAGGTGTTCTCCAGAATGCCATAAGGTAAATTTCTGTAGCACTGCAGATTCACGTGGTATTTCCCAGTTTGTTGTTCAACACACTGTGATGCTTAGAAGTTTTCTTTGCCATTTCTTGATTGTGCTTTCTTTGATAAGAGAAGAGTGATGATGGTGGTAAGAATCACTATAAAAGACATTAGTTGCTCTTTTAAACACCTTTTGTGCATAGAAAAGTTGACAGAGGAAATTTTATTAACTTCATTTATCATTATGTAAAAACATGTAAAAACAACAAATGATGTCTTGGAAACCGGATGTACATGGGCATTTGTATTTCACAAACTTGATTTTCAGTTCTGCTGTGACTTATCAACTGAATTTAGGTTATCAATATAGTGCTACTGCCACAGTAGCAAAATTAGACTTTTTTTGCAAGGGAGTAACTTGAAAGGTTCACTGCATGTCCTTTTCTGTCATTCCTGAAAAAGAAGTATGGTATCAAAAAAAAAAGTGACTAGGTGGTTGGTCTGGTGACCGTATGAATCTCTCCAGCAAGATTTTACAGAACTTATCTGCTAGAGCCCTTAATTACATACATGCCATAGGTTTTCAAAATGTACTGGCTTCATTAGACTTCTTCCTTTTTATTGTTTGCAGACAGCTTTATTATTGTATACAAATTTAATGCTACCCTTGTATGTGATCTCACTGAAGTAACTTCTAACTGCTTTTAGACTTAGATATTATGCATGGTTAGTGTAAGAAGCAGAATAATTTGGCACCTGAATTGATTATCCTATATTGGAGAGTGTTTTCCAGTAACTACTGGAAAAAAAAATGCAATGCAAATTAGTGAATCTTCAAATAGAAGTCTTACAAAGAAAAGAATGTAAAATAAATTGTAACATTTTTTGCAGTAAAATTTAAGCAATTTATGTATGTTCACCTTGGATTTTATAGAACTAACAATGAACAAGCAATGGAAATATACTTTTAAAATGAGTGCATCATTGGCGATCAAGGACAATTGTGCTTCACCTGTCTTTAATAAATTTATGCTTTTCTCAGAGCTGCTGCTAATTTTTATCTTAAATACGGGTTGTGTTTCGTATCCTGACCAGTAGTCATTCATTGCAAGAGTATTCCTTCCAGTACATGTACAATAGGCTATGCCTTGTGGAAATTCATAATTTTTTAACAGTCTGTCTACTTCTGTGACTTATGGTAGCTCTCGCTTGTCAGCAACAGGAAGTTTTTGCATGATGTGTCAGCACTGAAAAGAAAGGTGAGACTATAGAGGCTAAAGGTGTTTTATTACCATAAGTATTGTAAACCCCACATTTTGGAGAAAATGCCTAAGGTATCACCAATCAAGCATTATCTTGTATCAGTCCATCCCCTCTTCTCCCTCTGTTCCTCCCAACAACCACAGCTGCTCCTGAATTGAACTTGGAAGGTGGCCTTGGATATGGTGGGTAGTTTTAGCAGATAGGCCAGGAGGTACAACCAATACACTGGAAAACCTTAATAAATTTACCTAAAGATGGTCCAGGGGATCTTAGCCAATACTGTGGGGTTTGTTGCTTTTTATTTATCAGCTTTACAGGATATAATTAAGGCTTAAAACTAATTCTAATTATTCTCTAATTGCTTTTACAGTTAGAAGCATATTTTCCTTGGCTATTATGATTATGGAAAGTATTTTTGGAGGCTAATAGCAAGATAAAGTTTTCTGGAGTGAAGAAAGTAGCTGTCCTTGTGCTCCATGACACTTCATGCTCCTTCCTCACTAGTCTGTCGATACTCTCAGGTTGTATAGCCCAGAGAGAAGTGACACAGTGGCACAGTGCCAGTGAGACAAGCTCTGTGACCAGGCTGGGTTACAATGCTGGGTTACAATACACAGCAGTGATGGTGGACAGTTGCAGCACAGGTAGGGGAGAGAGCTTGGCCAGAATGTGGGTGTGCTGAGAGGAATAAGATACTTGTGTGCCAAGGGTATCAGGAAACAGCACGTTGCTGAAAGGTATAGGATATTTTGTGTGAGAAGGGCTATGGCTTAAAAATGCTATTGATTTTGTACCCTTTTTCAGACTTGGTTATAAGTTACAATTACAGCCCAGTATTAATTATGATACTTTGGTTTAAAACAGCTCAAGAGGTGACCATTATGTCTGAAATCTGGCATGGACAATCCAGAATGCAGAAATGGCTCTGCAAAGGAGAAATGCAGGATGGGGAGGGAGAGAAGAAATTAAAAGAAAATGCACCTGTTTATGTTGTTAGGTCATGTTTGTCTCCTTCAGATACTGCAGCCAGCCAGTACCTGGCATAAATGAGAACAGCCTCAGGATCATGTTGCCCCAGTATTGTGTGTGCTTTCCCAAGTGAACACCAGAGAATCACTTTAACAATGTTCTAACTTCTACAGTATTAGAACAGAATTGAAAACTCAAAATTTACTGTATTTTCAAATACCATTGGCATCGTTGAGAACAAACTCATCTACATTGTGTTTTTTGGGGTTTTTGGGGTTTTTTTTGTCATTTCTATTACTTTTTTTTCTGTAGATAGGAATTAACAGCTAAAAACTTCAGAATTTACTGTTTCTTACTCTTATTCTTGCAAACTAAGGACCAGTATAAACTTGATTTGCATTTTTCTTTATGAATTTTATTAACTTGTAGCATGTTTCTATGATGTTTTTCCAAATTTACATCTCTGCAGTAGCAATTCCATTACCTATAAAATTTAAATAACTTAGTATTTTGGACGTGAATTTTAATAGGAATTTAGAAAAAAATAATGCATCTTTTTGGACCATTTTTTAATATCAGTTGCAGGAATATTGGCCCCACTGAAGAGATTTTCGTGTAAATTCTCTTATGGAGAGACTTCTAAGATGTGGGCTATGATGACAGAAGGTACTTTCAAGCTGCTCTAACCCCATTTTGCAAAGAGCATCCCTGTCTTAGTGGGGGCTTTGGAGCGATGATTTTCTTGCGTGATGGCTCCAGCTGCAGTGCTAGATCTCAGATTTATTCTCAGGAAATGGTATTTCCTACTGTGAAAAAGTTATTGAAAAGTGTTATGATTACCATGAACTCAATGTAATCAGGATAAATTTAATTTGCATTCGTTTCTATTGGGGTATCTACCCAGATAACCTAAAGACAGTGAATGTCAAAGACATCTTCTTAATAAGGATAGAATTAACATTTGAAAAGGCACTGAGGTAGTGCCAAGATGTGCTTAATACATGCAACTCTTGCAAAACTTGCCAAAGGAAAACTGAAAGATTTTTTTTTCTGATTAATGCAGTATTCAGTTCATATCAAGCTTTTGTAACTATATGTGTGGTCTTGGTGGGATCAGGCATTTAACTGGGATATAAACTGTTCTGTTGAGCACCCTGTTAACAGCATTTATACAATTTCTTTTTTGTTGGACATAATTTGTTGAAGTCTGTCCATACTCAAGTAGCTTGCTGTCATGTAATTACTTCAGTTTTGTGTACTGGCTCTGATATTGTATTCTATTTTTGCATGTACTTCTCAGAAAATGGTGACACAAGAAGCTATTTTTATGTTCTGATCTCATACTCTAGACATGATGAAAAGAATAAAGCACCAGAGTGCCAAATTTCAAGGAATATGCAATCATTACAGTTAGAAATGCCAACAGTAAAGATTCCAATTTCAGTGGCCTACTGAGTGGCTATGCTTCATTTAGATAGTGAATTTTCCACTTGCTCTCCAGTGCTGCACTAATCTAAAAGTCAGTAAGCCAGAACACATGAAGTTTTAAATAGAGGAAAACTATTACCAAATTACTACTACCTTTTCTGCATACATAGAACTACCTTGGATTGCAAGAAGAATTTGCATTCAGCATAGAAGGTAGATTGTTAAATCTACTGTTGATGTTCAAAGTCTTTAATCTTTTTTAAAGGACATACTTAATTGTATTCAAAATACACACTCATCCTCATCCTGTGTGTTAACTACATTCATTACATGTGCTACCTGAAGGAAAGCTGCCTACCACCTAACTTTCATTTTATATGTGCTGTCTACTAAAACAACGCGTGTAAGAAAGGAGGAAGAGGGGTAGAAGGAATAGGCCCAAAGAGAAAAGATAAAACTGTATGCTGAAAGGAAAATAATACATCCATAAATGTATGAGGAGGTAGGAAATGAGCGGAGCAGTAGGGTAAGTGTTTACAAATCAAATCTGTTGCTTTAAAGTTGCATAGAATCTTGATCTGTTAATGCATTTCATTTGGGTTTTAACTTTAAGTTAGGGTTGCTATTCAAATAATTGTTTCAATGGCAATTCAAGTTGCACTTTGTGGAACTGACTCCTAACATTTACTAACATTTACACTGACTACAAAAGGTTGGCAACTCAAATTCTCATTCAAAACAAGAGACTGCTTTGCTGGAGAGTACACAGAATTTGTTTGAGGTAAATTCTTGTGCTGAGCAATTTGATCATACCTGTAAATCCCTCTATCACAGTGAAATATATATAAAAAAGAAAAAGATAAAATAGTATAATCTTGTCCTGTCTGGAAAAAAACCTTTGGAAATACTGGCATGAGACAAGCCTCCTTCTGATACATTTCTCATCTGTAATTAAAATTATGGTGAGAATCCATTCTGGTGCAATGGGAATGCATGGAATCATGTCTACCATCTGCTAGAATGCTAATGGCATTATTAAGATTGATGACAGACCCCCTCAAGTGACTATTAGAGAGGAGTGCTAATAACACCTGCTGCATAAACTCTCTGAAGCCAGTAAGGAAACTGTTGAGACAAAGCCATGGTTCTCAGTTGATGCGCTGCAATGCTCCATTTCACGAAGACAGAATTTCTCTGGAGGCTTTAAAAAGAATGCCTGTAGCTGCCTGGAACCTGCTCATTTATTTCATCTCCAGACCAGATCCAGAGATGTGTATCCTTTTCAGCTGGAGACAGTTTTAAAATAAGACTATTTTCATTTGGAGGAAGGATATAAAATAGCTGTGCTGTGTACATGAAACAGAGGCCTGGAAAAGAGCTTGTGTCAACCTGAGGAAAGAAGATTTATTTGCAGAATTGCCATCTGTGTTGGTGTTGGCTGGGATATTTTTTCACAGTGGCTGGTATGTTTTGAATTTGTACTGTAAACAGTGTTGGGTAATGCAGGGATGTTTCATTTTTGCTGAGGTCACACACAGTTATATGCAGCCAATTGTATTACATTGATTTGAAATGTTATAGCACTTCTCACAGCATGATAATGAAGATCGGTGCTAAATCAGCATCTGGAGAATGGATTAAGTAGGCAACTGTAGGACATACAGCAGGTACAGAAACTTCCCTGCCTAAACCAATCCTGTGCAGTGCTCCATATCTACTGGCATTTTTTGGAGGTCAAAATACTTGTGTGTTTTATAAGCACATAAAGAAACTGAGGCCACAGTCAAGTAATTTGACAAACTTTGACAAGTTTGAATGAGCTTTTTTTAGAGTATTACGGTACTGTAGTGATTGAGTAACATTGTTTAAAGTAGCCCAGATACAGTATCTTTAAAAAACTAAATCAAGATAAAATTTTTGAAGACTAAGAAATAAAAAAACCCCAACTTGGTAAAAGTAAAACTTACTGCAGTGTCTGAAAGCAAATTTAAATAAAATCACATAAAAATCAGAGAAAATTTATACTATGTACTAGAAGTCTATATAAATAACTGGCAGTACATTACCAGAAAAAGATGCAGAATGAGAAGTCTGGATCTGAGACAGTTGTGTTTAATATGAATTATGTTAGAAAGAACAGCAACAAAAGACTATGGAGAGTACAGACAGCATAGCTTTCTAACCAACATTAACAGACTACAATTTTCAGGCATGGTTCAAGTCATGGAAACTGTTTACTAAACCAGTGTGGTTAGTAACCAAGAATGCTATCAGAGGGTTTTTTCCAAAATCACGACCTGGGGCAGCATAAAAGGCTCTCCACATGGGAGGCACAAATTAAGGTTTGAAACACAGCAAAAATTAAACATAGTAGCTTTCCTCTTCTATCTCCTCCTGCCTTTTAAAATTCACAGATATATACTAAACATTTGAATCAAATATGATAACTGGCACATTCTGTTTATGTAATTCCAAAGTAATTGGAAAAGCTTTTACCACAATATTAAATGAAATCCACACCAACACTTCTTAATAGAATTCTGCTCTTTTTTAGTGCAATAAAGTTTTATTTAAAATGTGCACAATAAACTTATTACCTTCTTTGCATTTCAGTTGTAAAAGGAACACTGCTGTATATGAAATTCGTGTGTCAACTTAAGTTTATCCTTTTGTTCTTTATTATATTTATCTTAAAGGGCATATTTAGGGATGTAATATCTCTGTATTTTCACCTATACACTGGAAATTTAGTAATCTTTATTTTATCAGTGCTACTGTTTGAATGTATGCAAGTATGAAACAAACATTATTTCTTTGGGGTTTCATGAGAGCATGTGCGAGTTCCAGCTTTTTGTTTGTTTCTTACAAATTCACAGACAATATTTGCTTTCCTTTGCACATTCTTGCTGAAATTTACTTAGATACAGAGGCCTATCAGTTTAGACCTCTCCACATGTAAAATATCTTGGTGTGTGTCTCTGCCTTTCAGCAAACAAAACAATGATTGTGAAAGTGGTGTTTCCTAACATAATCGTTTTGTGTCTAGTATTGCTGCAGACAGTTACATTCTTTCTGTTGTCATTTTCTGCAGTCGTTTGCTGTTTCATGATTTTTGTAATTATTTTCAATAGCTGAAAATTATAAGAAGTATGTTGTGCTGTGAAACAGAAACAAAAAAACCAAAGCAGAAACAAAATCAGAGTGGGGAAGCAAACGGCTTACAAAGTGACCAGTACTTGTTGTTCTCAGTAGGCGCTCTATTTTAGCTGCACATACACTCTTTCCTCAACCCTCCTCTTTGTGTTCTTCCAAAATGTTGCCCGGATGCTAAGATTTGACAATTCCTTGTAATGCTGGTTCCCAGATTTCACTGATGCCACTTTTTGAGGTGGACAGAAGTGTTTTCCTTTAGCTGTTCAAGCAACTGAGGCAGATCCCTCTGTTGTAGTCAAGAGCCAAAAATAAAACTCACAGGCTTAAGTCTAGCTGCAGTCTTTCCCTTAGTGCAAGCTCCACGGAGTTGACACATTATCAAGGCTTAAATTTTTATTTCCATTAAACATACAATAATTTAAAAAATTTAAATATGTGGTACATTCTCTCATGTTGCTTCCAAAATTGCAGAAAGCAATACGTGTTCCAGTGCCCAGAATTTGTCATTTATTCAGTAATAATACAGGGCACCTTCAACATCATTTGCTCTGTACATCAGCAGAGAATTGCATGCTGGGAATTTTGGTGGTCTAAGCACTAATGAACTTAAAATTCCTTGTAAACTTTTTCTCAGTGAGCTAAATTAAGTTTTACTCCACTGCTTTTTTTATTATTATTTTTAATAGAATAGTTGCATAGGCTCTAGATAGCAACTATCTTTAGCAAAGGCTTCTTAAATCTAATATTCATTGCATGTTTTTAAATTAGCTTTTTTATCCACAATATTACTATCTGTAGAAGCTAGTAAAATTATGGGTTATCAGCATTCTCATTTTTTAGGAAATAGCATTATATTTGGTCAGATAGTGAACTGCTGTTTGAAAATGAGAAATAAGAAAAAATGAAACTTACTCAACAATGGATGATTAACAATGATCATATAAAGAGGGTATTATGTAAGAGATGTAGCTGCAGGGAATTCAAGATGAGCTATAAATGATGGCGTTTCTGAGTCAGTGGGTATAATTTGGGAGAGTCTCAAATTTAGTATTACTCTGGATCATTTTCATATCCACAGTCCAGCAGTGATATTTAATATCTGTGACAGAACTTCATGTAAACAGATTTAAAGAAATACAGTGCATAGCTTGAACACCCCTGGGTATACAAAGTTCACAGACTGCCTAATCTGGAGTAACGTCTATTATTCCAAATTTGTTAATCGGGTGTTACAATTGAAACAAACAGACCATCACACCAATACAGAAGGGTAAAAAGAAACAGTGTTCAAATACAGCAGTGGTATTTTCTTATCATTTTAAATTTCATTTTCTATGTGCCTCACAACTGCTAAGCTTTAAGATAACATGCCATTTGCTGCTTTAAATCTAGGCATGGGACATCTGGGGAAGGATCACATCTTTACGGAACGTTTTTGAAAGAGGCAACAGAGGAGGCAGAATTGCTGCCAGCAGGGAAAAGACAGAGCTAAAGGAGCAGAAACAGAAGCACACGGGTGAGATCTTTATAGTGAAAAGGATTCCTGAAGGATCTCTTCTATTAAGACAGCCAATATAGTAAAATGTATTTAGCAGGTGATTTGTACCTTCTTCCCTATAATGGCCGCCATTGACATCTACCCATGTACTGGTACTACCTGTGCCTTGGACATGTAATGATGGGAAGTCTTCTGTGCTGTACTTCTCTTTGAAAACACAGGAACTGTTCTGCTTTCATAAAGATTCACAACAGTAGCATGCAACTCCTGAGTATGTCTTGTTTGGACCCATTCTCTTCAACCTCACAACTTAGGAAACACGGTGAGTTCATTTCTCTTTGTACTAGATACTGTCAGAGAATAACAGATCTGTTAACGGTTTATTCTCACAAATGCTGTACAGATTGGAGGAAAGATAACACAGTAGACATATTGGAGGTTTTATTTTACATATTTAATAGCCTACTGAAATAGTAATTGTGAGTACTGGTGCAGGTACTTATTTGATTAACTTGATCTTGTTAATTTGACACATCACACATTGTACTCTGCAATTGATGTCTCTTTCACTCGTTTAATTTATGGATGTGCTCTCTCCTGCATACCAGCACCTGTATGCCTGATTTCTCAGGCTTTTGGTCACAAGCTTATTTCCTTCCTAATCAACTCAGTGTTATGTTTTCCTACAAGTGCTGTTTCCAAAGATATGCTGGTAATGACATATTTACTTCTCATCTTTCCACATCACTTTCATACTTCAAGAATTGATTAAGCTACCACAAGCTGGTAAATTGTTCCAAATAGAGAAGACAGAATGACAGTGAAAATGTTTTGAGATTTGTTCCTTCTGACACATGGGACAAATACCCAAGAAGAAGTTATTGAGGATAAGAAGTGTTGTCTATAAAATATTCAAACTAAATTTAAACTAAATGTGGAGATGAAGTTAAAGAACATGTTATTAGTAAAACATACTTTTCCAAACATCATTTTCTGGCCGCTGACTGCGGAAAGGAGCTGTGCCTTTCCAAGTGCTTTATGGTCAGTTTCCCACAGAGGTTATCAAGTTCTGATGCTGCTGGTTAATAGGCTGGAAACCATACAACAAAAACAGACTTGGCAAAAACGAGGTATTTACTGACTTACGTGTCAGAAAAGGAAGCAGTGATTTTTTTTTGATGACATAGAAAACTCAGTCCTTCACTCTCAAGATCAAACTGTACCGAACGCAATGCACTCGGCAACTTGTTTCTAAGTGAAAAGGTTTTAACTTTACTGATCTCTGCAGATTTTGAAATGTTAAAGATTATTTCTGCGGCACCCAGTTTTTGGATCATTTATAAGTGATCACATCTTTAAAGAACCCTTTCATGACTCTGTGTATGTGTGTGTGCACCTTTCTTAAGTCCCAACCGTCACACTCCTCAGTTCCCCATCCTCTTGGTGTGCTTATTTAATAACACACAGTCAGATTAGAGATAGCATCTGCATATGAAGGCAGAGCTTCTTTACTTTTCTCTGCCTTCTGGACACTAGAGCCAAAGAATAGTCAGTCTGCTATAATTCTGAATTTAGCAGAAGGTAATCTCTGCTAAATCAGGCCCCAAAGAAATATGAAAAATATAAAATCTCCTCTCTGTTTGGAATGAAATTACCATTTTTTAAAATGAAGTTAACTAGTTGCAAAATCTAGTTTCTTTTTGAAACCACAGCTTACAGTGCACTGTGAAAAGTTAAAGAAAAAATTAAAAATCACACTTCTCTAAATCTTTCTAAAAAACAAGGAGGGGGAGCAGAAGGAAACATTGTTGTATTTATTTCCATACACCATAGTGTTCTTTCATGTTTCATGTAGAAACAAATACAGATACTTCTATTCTACAAATAGATTTGTATTACAGTACTAGAACATTGAGAGAAAAACCCAACCTGATCCTTTTCTTTTTTTTTTTCAAAGTGAATGAGGTTCTTCTCTATTTACTCTATTTAGAAATTATAGGCTCATCTGTAATTTAGCACAAAATTAAATGATGTTGCTCTTTAACTTCAGAGGTCTTTACTGAAAGACCCAAGGGCAAAACTTGACATATCTGCAGTGACAAGGGTAGAAGTCCTGAAAATCTCAAAAACTGTCAGAAGCCTTTTATTTCTAAAAAGTCTTTTGTGTTATACACTCTTTTCATTTTCTAGCCTTCTACAATACCTGTTCATCTGCTGTATATATTCAAGTTTGTAGGGATATCTTTTACCATGTTACCATGTAATGATGGGAATATGATGGTGTTTAACAGCATAAAAAAAAATTGGACCTAATCTCCTAGAGAAAAAGTGCTTTGTGGTTTTAAATGGTCCTATTTAAATACTTCTCTGTGATTTTAAGACTGCCTTCCAAGGAAATGCAGTCATCCTGGGAAGTGGCATTTGATGCACTGTCAAAATACTTTTTTCTGTTATCTAACTGTACTCCACAAAAGATTCAACTCATCATAACAAGATGAAAAGTGCCTCTTTAAATTAAAATTACAACAGCCAAAAAACCAGAAAAGAAATCTTTTTAAGGGTCGTGCAGAAAACATAGACAAACAGTAATCAGACAAAAACGAGACCCACACCTGAAATCATTGCAATTTTTGACAACAAGTGATCCTAAAAATAAGCTGCCCTCATCCTCAGCACATGGTAGATTATGTATCTTTGGGGCTTATGAATAAGCAGTAAAAAACAAGAACATTACGAAGCAATAAACCAGTATCTATTAAATCTTAGCATAAAGAAGACTTTCTTTGGAAAGTTTGGTTGAGGGCATATGACTGTAATCCATCCCATCCTCTTGCTTGTAAAAATGCAACCTGCTCAGCTGTGCTTTATATGTAGATGAGATTAAAACCAAATTTAACCTTTTGTAAGTAACTGGTGACACACAAGTTCCAGTTTTCCAACTGATCTGTCCTGCTTTGTTTTCTAGCAACCTTTGTTGTTTCCATAGCTCAAAACAGTAACTTCTCTCGCTGTGAGGAAAAGGGGATAATTCTACTCTTGTGAGATCCCATTACAGATTGTTTCCTCTGCTGTCCACACCTCCAAATAAAGCACAAAATTGGTAAAGCTGAATTGAAGGCAGAAGAATAAAAGAGTTCTTGAGGATCTGCTAAAGAAAAATATTTATCACGTGTTATATGGAACACATTGAGATGTTTGATTGAAGCATGGTTGCTTAATAATTAGGCAAGTAGTGAAACCAGTTGCAGGGACCTTTAGAGGAACTAGTTAACAGGTGTGGTGGAAAAGGTCTGAAATGTTGATGTGTCCCAAGTGTGAATCATTTGTGCTCATTTCAAATCCAGTTTTGCATAACATAATACCAACAGGTATAATGATGTAACCAAGATGGAGAAAATAGCTCAGAGGAACTGAAAACTGCACGTGATAAACTGGGGTGGAATGTGAGTCTGTGCCAATTCACTGGTGGGACAGGGAGGAGCAGCAGTACATTAGAGAAGGCCTTTGTGTGTCTGTGTGCATATATATACACACATGTATAACATTCTGCAGTAGTTTGGGGAGCTCTTTGTGAACAAAGGAGGTTTGGGAATCTTCATTTTTACCATCAGAACAGCTGCTTTTCCGAGTGTAAAACATTGTCAATACCAGTGAGAAGTCTGACAACATGTACACTTTCTAGAAAGGCAAAAATTTAATACATCATCCAAACTGCGAAAAGCCAAGCCTATTTAGAGATGAGTTAAATAAGAGTAACTAAAGTTAGATAAGGATTGTTTCTTCAGATGATTTTTAAGTTACCTGTAAAGAGCTGATACGTTTACTTAGAAACTAAAAACACAGGAAGGAGTTTTCCTCTTAAGGGGAAAAAAAGAAAAACAAAAGAATTTTTACTAAAAGCAGTTCTTCATGATCTGCAGTTAAAGTCCCAGAGAGGATGTGGTCTTTCCTTGTGGAATCTTATGACATTAGAAAATGTTGATGAAAACAAAAGGGGGAATGCATGTGTCACAGAAAGAACGGGTTAAGGAAGAGATGAAGCCAAAATCCAGAAGGCTGACCATACAGGGCTCCCTTTAGTAGCAAGCTTTTCAACAAGGGGAGTTTTGGGGCCATCCTGTGTACTCATTCCCTTTCATTCATCCATAGCAAAAATACAAATGATGCAAGTGCTAACAGGGTACAAAACTGACCTACAGTTGTCATGGGGTTTCCATTCTTTCCCACATTCCATGGCTATGCTAAATTAACATAAGTGTTTCTGTGAGTGCTAAGGGAAAAAAAGATGTTGCTTGTTTAGACAATTTTAATGAAGGTCTAACCTTTTACATTAACCATGAGTTGCCTTCATTTACTTTCTGGCAGCAGTTCATATGTTTTCAGTGAAGGACACAATTTAATGACCACATACCAGATCATTTAAATGAATGGTTCTAATGAGTTCTTTGAATAGGTTTCTCTAAGAAGTAAGCATGAAATTACTTTCTCAGTTGGGATTTTTTCATGTATTTTAAGAAAAACATACATCATCACTTTACAGAAAATGCAGGCCTTAGTTGCTTAAGCATTTCCATGCCTTTGCATCCTAATAAACTAGTTATTTCATGTGAGTGAGACACCAGAATAGTAAATTGACCTTTAATGTATTATTATTTCCTAAGAAACACTTTTTCCTATAAAAAAGGGGAAAATACTTTTCATTTTAACAGAATGGGACATCAGATTATGTCTAAATAATGAAAAGATATGGACAGGCCTGATAACATAGGCCTAAATTAAAAGGCTTCAAAACTAGACTTGATTACTAACTTACTATTTTTCCAAAGAAAGAAATACATCCAAGTTCCGCTGGGATAAACTCAGGTGAATTCAAAGTCATTTGAATTCAAGTGATTTAGCTTCAAAATTACTGAACTTGGTCCCTGACTATTTGCTCTTTTTTTGTATTATTTATTGCAGTATGAGGTGTTAATTTCATTCAGATAAATAGGATTGGGCAAAGTCTAAATACATTTGCAGCTGTCTTAAATGATGTCTTTCACTTCTGAACCAGCAGAGTATTCTTAATATGATTGATCTATTTCTTTAAAAGTGGATTTATGGTTTAGCATGATTTAATTGACCTTATTTTCTCTATTAATTTTATACATATACAAATAACAGCACTACAATGAAAAACCTGAGTGAGAGATTTTAGGATATTTAATAAGCAGTATTTTGCCTCAGAATAAAATCTGGTTTTCCTATGGAATAATGTAATAAAATGGGCCTGGTGTTGAAAGTCAGGTTAGTCAAGAGCTAGTCCAAGCAGGGTTCCAACAGCTGGCAGTCTTTTCCTGAGTATAAAGTTAGTAAAGACATTTATTTATGCATAAGGTAACTGATGTAGTTCACTGGCATTTCGTTTAGACATTTTGTTTAAATTTTTCAGATTCCACTGTGATTTCTATGGTTTTGACTTAATTTTACATATTGCTGTTTCTAAGTTTCTTCTAACCTTCTTTGTGGCTTCTGGGTGAAATCCACTACAAAAATCCAAGGAAAATGCATCATCTCATTCTTCACTCCTCCTGCCCATGGAAATGTACTGTGGCTGAAAGAGATTGAATCTTAAGCAGTCAGTTTGCTGAAACCTTTCATTATATTGTGATAGAAGTATCTTCTTGTGTCAGTCATTACTTGATGATAGAACTATAGTCAAGATGTGCCTTCTGAAGGCGTCCTAATACAAATGCTGTTGTTTTTCATGGTAAGTTTTTTATCTCATGGTATAATATATAATTACTAAAATCCTTAGCAATCGTTAATATTAATAAACACCTTTGTTAACTCTAACCTCTAGAGTCTTTAGCATTAGGCAGATACACATCAAATGCTTAACAGGTACCTTTAAATACATTCAGTTTAAAGAGAAGTCTTCAACTCTCTCAAGAGAACAATGCTGCTTAAGTCTAAAAAATTATTCTTTCTCACTCAGTAAGGACCTCTTTGTTTCAATAAGACAAAAAATAGGGCCAATTTGCTCCTACAAGATTGATCATATTTGTAATACTGAATGTATTGCTTCATAGGAACAAAAGTTTATTTTACTATTTAAACAAAATTTCTAAGATCAACCAAAAAGGTCTCCACCTTAAAATATTTGAGCGTGCCACTTAGAAGCAGTCTATTTTATATGGTGTTTAAAGTGTTCAATAATCCCATAAAGTTTTAACCTTTATTTTATTGGTTCCTGTTACTTTGTGTGTTATATGTTTAAAGCCAGTGAAAAGATTTTTCATTAATCACATGAATTTTTATTTTACTGTTCACATAAAAAAGCTTTGTAATACCTTTTAGTACCTCAATTTTGTGTATGAATTATGTAATTGTCAGCAGGCATTATTCTGAACTGTAGTTTCTAGACCAGAAAACCATGTTTAAATCACCCTGGGCATTAAAATGAAATGGGTAAATTACTTGACTGCATGGACTGGCAGGGTCATCTTGCAGCAGAACATATTATGAAATGAAGTATTAGTATGTCTTTAACTGTGAAGCAGGGTAAAAGTTATTCAAAGGGGATTTTTTATTTACTTTTTTTTTTTTTAAACTGGAAAGTGAACAAAAAGTTAGGAATTAAAATGTGGAAGGTGTAAAATACTCCATCAGCAAACAAACCTTGCAGGGACATTTCAGTTTTCATGCAGAAGAGGTAAAGCTTGGTAAAAGACTTTCTAGCTACAATAATGAACAAAGTTACCCTAATTAAGATTATTAACCTTTTCAGTATCCTTTACTTCTGTGAAGCATTTTTTAAGTTTCAAAAAAGTCTAACTTCTCCCCAGATAGTTCAAAGAAATCAGAGATGTTGCTCAGACAAAAATCTGATGCCAAATAAAGGTTGCAATTTGACCAGACCTGTCATGTTAATGCCAGTGAAAGCCAGTGGGTAAAATGACAGCAAGCTTCCCATCGAAAGAGAATCAATACTGCTCTACAAATAAGAAGCAAATGCTTCAGAAAGTTTTAGAGTGTTTGTAAATAGTTTCATTTGGTAATTCTTCTCTCAGGCCTTAAAATGAGACCCTGAGATTAGCTCAGTTGGTCAGAGCATGGTGCTTATAATGCCAGGGTTGTGTATTTGATCCCTGCTCAGGCCATTCACTTAAGAGTTGGGCTTGAGGATCCGTGTGGGACCCTTCCAACTCAGATTATTCTGTGATTCTGTGAAATATCTTGGTTTTTTCCTGTTCTAAAAAACACAAGCCAAACACAATTGCACCCTAATTTACCTGATAGCTTGGCAATTAACACCAGTCAGAAACCATTAAAATGAAACTGACCAATAACATTATGCAATAAGGAAAGCTACAGATAATAATATATAGTGACAACCACCATTAACAAACTGATGCAAACAGTCCACAGGACATCCATGGCAGCTGTGGCCAGTGCCCCCCTTTCCCAGCAGGGCACAGCAGAGGGCGGTGTGTGGCTGGGGAAAGGGCTCTGGGGCCCCTCTCCATTCCTTCCCTCCAGGTGTCCGCGCTGCCCAGGCACTTACCTTCCTACCACCCAGGGCCTCAAAGTGGCTCCGCAGCTCCTCCACAGTGACAGGGACGTGCTCCATCAGCTGAGATCCACCTAGGGTCTCCTCCTTGAACACATCTGCCCTCCTGCTGTCTGATGGCATCTTCTCCAGGGCGATCTTATCTGGCACCAAGGACGCTGGGGCTGGTGAGTGCTGGAACATCAGGCCTGGTCTTGTGGCATTGGCAGACTCCCATCTCTGCTTGAGGAGCTCCACGGAGCCCTTCTGCAGGGGCAAGTCTGCCAGCTCCAGCATGCCCTGCCAATGCAACATGTGCTTGGGGTCAGAGGCCAGCTCATGGTGCCAGCAGAGGCCACCATGGAGTGGCTCACAAGCCCTTGTGGGTTGGAGGACAGGCTGGGACACAGGCTGGTGGCTGGGACAAAAGCCACTTCCCAATGGAAGATGCAAGATCCAGTGAGATCAGATCCAGTAAGAGTCCAGTAAGAGTGAAAGGGTTCAGTGTGTTCACACAAGAGGAATATATGAATTATAGAGTGAATTAAAGGTGCTGTTCAGATATTTTATTCTTAAGCTTGACAGCAGAATTGCTGTCTATCATGAATGGAAAAGCAGCAAGCATGCAATTAGTGAGAATTCCAAACAAAGTGGGGTTAATGAATGAGTACCCGGTAATCAGGGTGTGCTGCATGAAAGGTATTGTGACAGGTGATGGCTGATTTCTTTAAGACCTGATACAGCTGTCTGTGTTGTGGGGTGAGTCACAGCATTTTAAAGCAGCCAGGAGACAGAAGGGCTACTGCATTAGCTGAGAGAGTGCTTGGGTAGCCTGGAAACACAACCCAGAGCAGTTCACCTAATTGCACTGTAACTCTTGTCAGGTAAATTGCTAAGTGTTGATATCCAACCTTTCTGATCAGTTGGCTGTGCTCACAGGGACTTATTCTACCTTTCTTACAGTACGCATGGGAAGGAAAATTGCCATTTTGTTATTTTGCACCAGCTGATGGATTCTGCTCCCCTTTTCCTGAAATCAGCTCCCAGCAGGTTTGATTTTGATGTTTTCTGCCCTGTAGCAAATACTCAAGTGTAAGTTTTCACATCTTATTCTAAAGGAGGTTTAAGTAAAAAGAATGTGAATTTAAAATAATAAAGAGAAAGAAATGTTAACAAGAACTGAGGCCCAGCTAGTAACTAAAATCTCAATTCATTAGTCCCTTTCTTTTTGGAAAGGAATTCTTGTATGTGTGTAGCTGTCCTTTAATATGCTTACGTTTGATAGTGTTTAATTTAATCTGCATTGTTGGGAGTTGGATGGGGTTTTTGAGTAACTTTTTAACCATAATTAATGTGGTCAGTAATGTTTTACTTATGAGTGAAAAACACAGGAGGAGTGCTGGGTATTTGATGTACTCCAAGAATAATTTTAAAAGGAGACTTCAAGGTCCACGTTTCTTGAACAATATGAAAAGAATTTCTAGGCTCACAGTTTTCACCTTCTGTACAACCAGAAGTTGGCCCAAAACTTGTTTCTCCTTTAGTTTTTTAGCAGAACTACGTTATGATTATGGTTAACATCCTGCTAGTTTTCCTTAATTGACACAGGCTGTCTCCCAAACCCTTCCTGCAAGGAAAAGAGTGACATCCTTCCTTCTCCTAGCACATCCATCAAAGATCCTAAATGGGTCTGGCTTCTGGCCCTAAATGAAGAATGGCTGTTAAATTCCCCAGTTACAAGAATGTTCATCCTAATTCACAGCTGTAGGTTAGAAGTACTCCTGAGTTACACTGCATGTAAGGATTGACTCTAGACTGTGGAGCAGGCTTTTCCTAGTTCACTTGAGAGTGCTTATGCAATATACACATTCTTCTATATTTTGCTTCATTGCTGGTGGGTCCTTTTGTTGGTTTCAGGAATTTTCAGGGTATGTGTTATGCTGTCTTTCAAAAATAGTCTGGATTGCACCTGCTTCCCTCTTGCAGCTCTCAAAATACTGTGAACTAATTGTGGTAGCTTCTTTTACCCTTGTCTAGTGTGGGACCTATGGCTGATAGACAATGGATAAAATGGGTATTTGTTTTGTTCACGTGCATGCGTTGGATGAAGGGAAATTGTGTGGAAATTCAGTAGTTTATAAAATTGGATCCCCACTCCAAAAGAGAGATTTCATTTTAACATCTGTATTCGTGCAGGAATAAATTTGAATGTAGACCCAAACTTGACTTTCAGCCACTTTCTAAATATGTGTTTTAATGAAAGTGTACCTCTGAAACTTGGGGGAGGAGGGGAGGAGCAAAACCCAAACCAGGTTTGGGTGTGTTCTAGAGGTCATTTGAAGTTTTCGCATTTTTAATTACTGATGTCTCTGATCTTCTAATTTCTTTCCCTGCTTGTTCATAGTAGTTTCAACGAATGTGTAATACTAATGGTAATTTATGTCAGGTAAAATATTTGAGCAATACGTGATATCTAAGATTGTCATTTATTTCAATTGTTTCCTGAGCTTTTTTGTGCCTTATTCCTTCTGAAAATGTAGGAAGAAAGTAGAGGAAGTGAGAAAAGCACAGGTTTTGAATTTGACCTAAATCATTATTATAATTTTGTACTGCTTCTGCTGGTTGCAGTTTTTAACTTCTGCTGTCCATCTGTAAAATTATCTTATTTGACAGGGAGAACAGATACTGTTGTTTCTATCAAATATCAGAGTTTTTTTCTTTTGTGTCTGCTATTTTTGGCTCTCAGCTGCCTATATTTGTCCTCTGGCCTATTTATTTCTACCCCAAACTTACCTTGATTTATTATCTCATAATGACAATAGACTTGTTGCATCATCCAATTAGCTGAAATACAGGCAAATTGGTGGATCTGTGACTATGCTCTTCCCAGGAGATGCATAATAGAAGCCCACCCAGGTATGGGACTGGTGGCAAGGCAGATCTTACAGTCTGTTACAGTCATGTTTTCAGTCCTATTGCACCTGATCATAAAAGGTAAGAGCCCATAAAAATTAACATTAAAACAATTATTATTGTGACAGGATAAAGATTTTGGTCAGATTAAAATTCTGCGGGGAGCATTGTCCTCTCATTTTCCTTGGTTTGGAGACTCAAGTGTGCTTGTGTGGCAGAAAGTGATGTGTTGGAAAAAGGAAGATTGCAGTATAAAAAAATTATGTTAGTGAGCAGTCATTCTGGCAGAAATGGATGGTGGATTTTTTGTGAAGAAAGTACCTACAATGCTATATAACCATTAAATGTTGGTCTTTGTGAATGCTACCTATAAACCTTTTACATTAATGTGTTTGTTTTATGAGGGCAGTGATAGTATGGCATTCAAACATGGCAGTCAAACTGTAAATTTTCCCTTTTTTTGTGTTGCTTCTCTGGGATCTTTTGTATCTTTCTCCCATGAATTTTATAAGAGGCCTACAGTAATTCTTCATTTCATGTTATAAATGTGAGAAATTTATACTTTCTTGAACAAATAGCTCTGGGAAGGCCTGTGGATTTTGTGGACTCGTGAATTGCAGATATCCAGTAAACATCAGGTTTTTTTTAAAATCAGAAGTTGTTGATAAATCTGTCTTCACAGTAGGATATTGAATTGGTATTGTTTTTCTTCACTGTAAATGAGATATGCCCTCCTCTACTGTTCACAGACTGTGTATTCTCTTAGTAGGTGAACATATCCATTCAAGGAAAGAGCTGTTGAGGAAAACTGTATCAGTTCTGCTGTGTGTTCCTTTGCCAAAATGGCAACGTGCATTTTCATCGTATTCTTGCTGCCTTAATGTTTCTTACATGTAAACTCTTCCATTTGTTCACTAGCGAAGGAGTAAATAGAAATTATAAAAATAGGAAAGTGATACTTGTGAACTATTTGTGAATAGTGTTGCTTGTATCCCCATGGGATGATACCATAGTGCATATTGTACTGGTAAGTCCTCTCCTAACTTTAGAAAACCATCTGTTGTCAAATAGCTGGCATTTGCCACTGCAAAATGAGCTGGATTTCCTTCTCAATTTAAAAAACAACCCAAAAACCCAACAAAAACCACAAAAAAACCCAAACCACAACACAAAAAGAATCTAACACCAAAAACCCCAAAAATCTTTTGAGGATAGGATTTCACAAGTCCTTTTCATGGTCTGCCATACTACTTCATCCAGCTCTTGCATCTGAGACCTTCCTTTCTGTCTCACCCTGATTCCAGTTAATCTTCACTGTCAGGAATTCCTGGCATGAGGCTCCATAGGACATCTTGGGATAAATTATGAAAGAACAACACATTGCAAATGAAGACTGTATATTGTTCAACCCAGTGTTTTTCCCAAACCACTGAAGAACAACCCCCAGGATCCAAAGGAAGCTACAGAACAACAAGCAGCTGACCCCTTACTTTATGGCAGTTCTGAGAAAGGATGCAGAGGGGTGAAAGAGTGGATCAGTATCAGCTGAAATTCTCCACTAAATCTAGTCAAGGATAGAACAAAATAGTTCAGCTGGAAGGGATTGACAACAATCATGTAGTCCAACTGCAATATTCACTGGCCACGTTTCTAAATAATCTGTCTTCTGCTAAAGACTATCTATATGTGCACACAATAGCTGGGCACATGTTTCTGACACCATTGCTTGAAAAGCTTGTAATTTCTGCTGCAGGTAAGCAGAGCCTCCAGTATCTGTAACATTTCTTCATTTACATTTCAGACACTTCTTAACAAAAGCAACTCAGACAAGTTTATGAAGAACTGAAATAGTTCTTCATTACTACAAACTGTAAAGCACTTCAAAATTCCTAGTTATATTTTGAGAAAATACGTTATTTGGGGCTATCGTTTAACATGCCAACCTTTATCCTGATACAAATATGCATAGGTAAATAAGAAAACTTTAAGCGTTGTTTTAACTTTGAATTATGACAGACCCTGTTCTAGCTAGTGTAACAAGGTTCCAGTATTTTAAGGCAAATCATGCTGAAACATTAATTTCTCATTTTTGCCAGCAAAATCAATACATTTTGTCATCTAATAAGAGGACTAGAAAGTGCATAATTCAAACTGATGGGATTGAGGAAAGACATCTTATTATTTTTCCTTTTATCCCTCCATTCTCATTTATTACCTGAGCAGTATCAGGCCCCCCTCTAGAGAGCCTATTTACAAAAACAAAACCAACAAAGAAAAAAAGCATAAATTGCATATTTTCACTGAGTTTCTTACCTGTGTGTTCTTCTTTGTCAAGTTTTCTGGTTGTGACTCTGCTGCACTCATTGTGTGCGTATTTAAAGGAAGACAGTTTTAAACATTCTCTAATTCATTGGTCTCATTTGACTAACGAACATGAGGCTTGATAGACACACGTCTGATAGTAGTTACAAGACACCAAATCTCTTGCGTGCTTGCGTTGCCAATGTATTATTTAGTGAGGCATGGAGGTAAGGTATGCTTTCTGCAGTGCCTCTGGCTGTGCTGTGTGTGCTCACCTTACACTGCTTAGCACTGGCAAAGGCTGCAGGCAACAGCTTTTGTTTCAGTGCTCTTTGGCAGGAAACAAAGCACCTTCCAGTAAAAAATTGTTGGTTCTTAAGTACCTTGGAAAGGTTTGGAGAGAAAGTGCAAGTGGTAAGTCATAAGTCAAATGGATAATGAAGTACTATGTCTATTCATACAATTCAGACCATCTAAAGATACTACATTCCAATGCAGCTGGCTTTCTTAATAATAAGCATAATTGCTATAAACAATTTCACTCTGGACCAAAAGTACAGAGTATAAATTATGCAGGAAAAATGTTAGAAGGATTTTCGGAGATCTTCTACTCCCTTTCACTCTGTTTTCCTATGCTATGTTTCAGGGCTGTTACTCTGTCTTTTTTCTCCCCTCCAGTCCACATCTGTCACAATTGCATGTCAGCAGGTGAAGACTGTGGTCAACTGATGCCTTAAGAGGCCACCTAAAACAGAGACTAGACAGGAGATAAGGGAATAAAGGTAGGTATTTATTTGAAAGGTGCACCCTGGGAGCCAGAGGCTACTCTCAAGATGGACCCCAAGATGGACAGAAAGTCATGAGTTCTGCACACTTTCATAGTTTTGGTTCATTTGCATATCAGCATAAATTCACCAATTAAAACTTCAACTAATGATGTAATTTCTTCAATTTCTCCATCTCTCTACAGGCTCTAGTTTATACTTTTTGGGCCTAGGATAATCTGAGTGTCCATGAATAGCAAGCTCGGAGAGGCTTTGTTGTGTCTATCTGGCCTAGGAGAGCAGCTAACGAGCTACAAGAAACTTCAGAGTTACACACTAGGCAATACAGGATTTGAAAAATATAAAAGTTAAAACCTAAGGCATCACAACGGATGCTGCCTTTTGACATTTACCCACCTCACCACTGTGGCCAAACACAGCTGAATTCTGGGTTTTCTGGGCCACTGACCCAGTGGGCAGCCATGTGCTACTCAGCACAGCCATCCTAGCCTCCAGAACTCCTTTTCCAAGGGCACCAGCCAGGAGGATGCGTGCAGGGGCAGAACATGTTCTGCAACCTCTCCCCAGGTTGGTGTCCTTAGGGACGTATTTTTGGGTGGACTATACAGTAAGTACTAAAAATACCCACACATAGGCAGCACCTGTTTTTCATTGTTACTCTCAATTACTTGACTAACTTCAGGTTCTCTCACAGAGCTAGCTGGGCAGGAGTAAGTGTTCAGTCAGCTCTGGCATGCCACGCTTGATTATCTTTGACTGACACTTGTTTTTCTTTCTTTAGTGTAATTGAAGCTTTTTTGACTTTTAGGCTAAAGCTCCTTGTCCAACAGAAGTTTAAAGATACTTGAGCGAAGTGAAGGGTACACTAAGAGTAACCTTTTGTTTCCACTCTTGTGCCACATTTTTTGTAACTCATAAAAATGATATGAAATCTTACTTTAAAAACAGAAGACCATAGAATGTACAAAATAAGCAATTTATTTAAAATACCTACAAAGCTCTTTCAGTTTTCCCCCATACCTTTGAAATAGTGACAAAGCTTATACTAGAATAAAATTTACTATGCTGCAAGTTGGTTATATGTGACTCATGCTTCAGTCTAGTGTTTAATGAGAAGTGGTTAAAAATCTGTGTGCAAAATCTCCTCTTTCCTGCCCTTGACAGTTATATTTACTTTGTAGTTAGTACACAGACTTGCCAAATCACTGTGCAGATTTTTTCCCTCTCTCAAGTTTGATCATGGCTAAATGACTACAAGGCAACAGGGAATTAGGCCTCTTGTTTCATGGTGTATTTTAAACTGAAGGTTCAGAAAGCTCATGGCAAATATTGCTGAGCATGAAATCCCTATTCTGATGCTCATTCATCTCATTGCTACACCTCCACAGTTTCTACACACTCCCCCAGGTCTGTCCTTGTGAACTGGTAGAATGCTCCTATATACTTTTAAAGCTCTTGTAACTGATCAGCCTAACTGGAACTACAGAGGAACTTAAACAATTTGTTGTATTTAGCTTTTGCTTAAGAAAATCTATTTAATCTCTTATATTTTTAAAAATTGGGATTATGTTTTAAAATAAGAATTTTCTTGATCAATATCTGCTTTCTGTTATTCCTGATAAGTCTTCAAGTCATTGTGAGGCTATTTGATGTACACTTCTGTCCTCTGAAAGCGGTTTTCTTGGTTAACCTGTTCCTAGCAAAAGTGAAATCGGAGAGAAATCCTACATAGAACTCTTTGCTTCTATAGAGAAGCAGGAAAAGAAGTTGGAAGTTTGTAGCTGTAATGACATAACCTGAATTACAGCAACTTGGTCCTCATGGTTATGATAAAAGGTGATCCAGAGATGCGCATTTCCTGTCTACATTAGGGTACCATCTGTTCTACGTTTGTATTCAGCTGACAGCTAATAAATGTCCTTGGGAATATATTGCAGGAGAAAGGTGCACCAAAAAAAGTTTTAATGTTGAGTTTTAACAAAAAAACCCTGATACTTGAATTTAAATAAGGAGCTCTGGGTTAGATGGTCTATTTCAAAGTAGGATTCTGGGTTTTTTTTCTACACAGAGCCAGTGAAATGGAAGTAAGGAGTTTATAACCTCATCGCTGTAGTCAGTGTTCTGGAAGCCTTGAATTGCAGCCACATGTGACTGTCATGGCTCCATCTTGGCAGGAATATATGAATCAGCACAGAAAGCAGTATAGTTTTGTGAACTTGTGAGCAGAGCAAGCCTTGGCAACATGTGCTAAATATCTGGGTGAAATTACCAGGATTATGGTATGATTCACTCAATTTGGATAACTTTAATTGGTCGGTTATTTTCAAATGGAAAAACTGCAACTGGCTAGCTTGTTGGGAAGAATGTGTTATGACTATATTAATAACAATTCCATTAGTATAATTCATGGAAAATAACCCTTATGTCATTTCAAGAGACAGTGGCATCCATTAAAAACACATCTGATGACAGTGGATGGTCACCCCTCTAACTCTGGAGACCAGAGCTCACTGTGCTTAATCACTAACTCTCCACTGTAGAGAAAAATATTTAGAATGCCTTAATTCTGTGTTTAACATCTCTCAGGAATGGCTGGTGAAATGCCGTATGACATTCTTTTCAGCGTGATGGATTTTTTTTCATAATTCTGCTGTATCTAAGCCAGAAGGGAGTCTACAATGAGGGATCTTGAAACAAGTATAGTGTAGTTACCTCAACCATCTTTCTGAGACTATCATGGGAAGGATTTCTGGCCAAGTTTTCCACAGGAAAGACAGCGTTACTAATACATATTTAAATAATTTCTATTCTTTTAGTAGGCATTGTTTGCCATGTGCCTTCATAAGGGAAAACAATGGTTTCAGTGGAGCAGTTATTACTATTTTGAATATATGAATATTTATTATTATTAATCACATTATTATCATGATGAGCATGTGAATATCTCTTGGAAGTAAATGCATCTTGCATTTATTCTCCCTGTAGTTCAGCATGTGGGAGCTTCAGTGTGTTACAGAGTCTGCTATGCTGGAATCAGTCAAGACAATTGTAGCCTTGGTTGTCAGTTTTGACAGTATTAAACAATTTGAAAATGGGTTTTTTCAAATTTGATACTGTGTATGAAACAGAGATGAAAAAGGTCCCACTTTTTTGAGGGAAGCAGAGATCAATGTGGACAGGCCGTGAGCTGTCAACTCACCAAAGCTCAGTACAAAGTCTAGGACAGGCTAGTCCAAGTGCATTGGGTAACATTCAAGCAATAGAAGAGTGATCTGAATGAAGTATTAGTACCAAGACAGACCTTAAAGACAAAGTTAAGAAATAAAATGAGTGCTAAAAGTCTGAAGCAGTACTTTGAGATACCTGGTGGACAGAGAAAAGGTGTATAACCTGACCAGTATAGGGAGTACACATGGCAAAATGTACCTAACATTCATGTTAAACAAAATACTGATGATGCAGAGAAGGCATATTTATTGTTGACCATGCTTGTTTTAGAAATGAGATTTTTGTACCTTAATGTTAACTGATTATAGCTTCATAAGGTGATCCGCTTTTGCTATCACTACACTTAAATGTAGGGAAACAACCTCTGACATGATGAGAAGGTAAAATCTTGGCATGGATCATGTCAGAATGGAATATTTTAAAGTACAATAAGGTTATTAATTTTTCTCTCTTTTATACATGATTAATCTTTTTATCTCATCACTAGGGTTTTATGGCTTGAGAGTGTCCATAGCAGTGCCTGGGGTCTCCCATTGGTCTCTCCTAAGCACAGTTTTCCCACTGGGAATACTAAGTGGAAAAAGACTTTTTTTTCCTTATAAGAGTGAGGTAGGGTTGGGGGTTGGAGTGGGATAGTTTTTTTTGCTTTTGTTCCTCCACAGAACAGTAGAAGCACTGTAGTAAGACATACTTTCAGTGAAGTTTTTATGCCCAAGAGGCACAAATAGGTCTGTGATGTTACTATTTCATCTTGTAAGCACAAGGCCCTGCAAAAACCACAAAAATAGGGAAGTAAATAAAATGTGAGACTTACATGAACCTGTGCTGTCAGATGTGGACTTATGGACCTGATAGAATAGGATATTGCTCTAAATGTCTGCACATCTCTCTTTACAAGTGGTTGCAAAAGGTTAATGGTAAAGACAAATGGAAATGAGTTAAGATAGACATTGTCTCTGATTGACACATTTTTGCTTATTTACCTCTAAGATCCACTAGAGCTGGGCATAGTACTCCAGGCAGGGTCTCATGACAGCAGACTAGGAGGCACATCAATTTACACAAGTTTCAGATAGACTAAATTATGTGTTCTCTTTTTCTTTAAGTTCTGAAATATTCATTATTTTCAACTTACAATTGCAAAGAAACTCCAGTTGCTTTGTAGTGAATTGTCTGAATAAAATTTACTCTAAGAGCACGATACTAAAGGGTGTTCTGAAAGACAAAATGATGAGACCATGTGAATAACTCATACCTGCTCTTCTGCTAGCTGTTTCAGAAAACTAAAGCCCTTTTCCAAAGTAATAAGCTTAACAAAGATAGGCCTTACCATAGAGGCAAGGAACAGGTTTTTAGCCTCAGGATTGACAAGCGGTGACTTAGAAAAACAGGTGCTATTTAAAAGATTCAAGTATTCATAATGCCTGGTAGCTTTTAGGTTTCAAAGTAGCCTGAAACAGCTTTGGTCTACTGCTTTACTTCTTTCTCAGTCAGTACATATATATACAAAATACAATATGAATGTATTTTCCATGGTCTACTTGAAACACCATTGCAGGATGCCCTTCTGTCAGGATGTTCTGCAAGGAACCTCTCTGTCCTTTGTCTCCATTGGATTTGCAAGAGCACTATCAGAAGGACTTGACAGCATTTACTATCTCATATAAATAAATCTTTGCTTCAAGACTGCTTGCTTCTGTCGTTCTCTTGTCTTTGGGCTACACTTTTCACCCTGACAGTGAAAGAGATTTCATTACTAATAGTAGCAGAAGTAATTGGTTTTCTTCTGGAGGAGATAGTGGTAATACTGTCTAAAACCCTGAAGAGAGAACAAGCATTTTTGATACTGCTTCAGATGTATTGCTGACTAAACAGGGGGGAAAAAAACCCCAGGGGACCTCATCTTTCCAAATAGCTTTTATGAAGCACCCGAAGCAAAAATTAAGAGCAAAACACAGTATTCTTTTTATTTTATTTGTCTTCAGAAGCATCCATATTATACTGTTCACGTTTCAGTTATGTGCACAGTCAGTAGCTGTAGAAAATTAGTGAATCTCATGAAATAAACTCAGCAAGAAGTTTTCAGGTGATTATGACAAGTTTTACAGGTCAGAGTATCAGGTATATGTAATGGGGGTTTTATAAGAAAAAATGCAGGAAAGTGGGCACTCGAATATGATTATCAATGAAGGTAACAATACCAGCAGCTTTTAACCTGGAGGAAATCCATCGAGGAGTGAGCATGCCATCATGTAACTGAACAGAAAAAGCCACAGCTAAATCAACTGCGATGCTGAGTAAGACACAAATCATTACTTTGTTCTGCTGTTGTTGCTGGTGGGTTTTTTTTACCTTTCACTCTCTCTCCCTATAAACTTTCCACTTTAGTGGATGAGATATAGGTAAGCGGTAAAGAGTAGTACTGGAAAATAAAGTGTAATTTGCATTTTTATTTATACCTCCTTCTTAATCTGTGTTATGCCTAGAAAAACAAGCTTACAAATCCAACAATAAAAAGAAGAAATTAAATATTCTCATCTTTCTTTGAACAGTTTGGAGCCCTTCTAGTGCACTATAAGGTCTAATCCTCCTCCAAGCAGAGAGGAGGATTAGACCTTATAGTAAGGACAGAATGGTTGTAGAGATTGTCCTTTTTATTGGCTTGCTCTGGTTGTTTAAATATGACCTTGAGAACTGTAAAACTTTTGTATTTATCTGAAACTAATTGTTCCTTCATTTTATTTAGATGTTGGGTAGTCACATGGCTCACACTGCAACTGCAGCTTAGGAATGCAAATGTAAAATCTTGTGTTGATTCAGTATGAATGCTTGTTACGATGTTTTTTCATATAGAGGTACAGTGCTTTTTATTAAAAATTTCATTTAAAAGCAGTCTGACTTTTCACTTGTGACTCGAAGTAGTAACACAAGATATTTTAACAATGGTTGGGTTTCTTTGTTTGTTTTGGTTTTGCCTGTCCTGGTGAGCCTTGAATTGATGCACCCACATTCTTGCAGCTAAATACATGAATTACTAACTTCTGTTCTCTTCTTCTCTATTCTTGGTGATTTATGCAAAATGAAATTACAAGTTTTACCATGTGATGCCATACTGCTTCTTCCAAAAAGCTTAAATGGTAACTGGCCCTTCTCTAGAATCAGAGCAATCCCACCACCCTGCCCATTAAGGGGAGTGTTTCCTTGGGCACAAAGGTATTGAGTCGTAATTTGCTTTATTACTGAAACTATCTCAATGGAAGTGACTGGGTTTGTGGTGTGCACCTTCTAGATGGTCATGGTGGGGAGCTTATTTGTTCACTAGGTTTTTCCATTAAACTTGTGGGAAGATATTTGGATGGAAATCCCACTGAATCCACTTTCCTGCCTCTGAGGTGTTTTGCCTTTCACCTTCTTCCTCATTGAATAATTTCATCGTAAGTCACAGTATATTTGTATGCTGGCAATGCTCTAACAGAGGACCCTTTTTCCAGTATACGCAATAATGTACAATACTTTTTCTGAATGAGATTAATTTACAACTTACAACAGCTGCTTATACTCCTCTCAGTTAAGCCTGGTGTGCCCTTATTGTCAAGAAAGGCAATCATAATTTTTGTAATCTGTCTTTTAATTCATAGGGACAATGACTTTTTACTTCTTGACTTAAGACAAATTATTTTGTGATTACTAATCAAAGTTATGGCTAATTGATTTTTGTTAGCTCACCGAAGAAGTAATAATTCTGTATAACCACAAGATAATGAAGGTGCTAGGAAGGGAGAAGGAGCATGTGCTCTGTGAGCTCTTACAGAAGAGCCTCCCGAGAAAGAAAAGGACAGGGCTAACAGGAGATGGTAGTCCTTGGGCACTACACGTGTTTACGGCCTGCCATAGAAGACATGGCAGTGCTCTCTGGTCTCTGCTTGCACAGAATGAATATTTCTTTGGCAACTGGAGGTAAAGGGATTAGTGAGCCTATCCTTTTCAACAGCATTTAGGTTATACTCTTTTACGCAGGTCATGAAATAACATCCACAGTCTCATTAATTTTCTGTAAGACGTCCCACCTCACTGACTCAGTGCAGTGACTGTATAGGCTTGAGTTAAAATTGATTGGATGAGTGAACTCATTTGTAGGGCCTCACAATCTGCTCTTTGGCATTTTTACTGCCATTCCATGGTATTTTTGCATTCAACTCCCCTTCCATATTGGAGGAAAACTATTTTTACAAAGATGTGATGAGTTTTCTGGAGTGTGTTAATAACCCCAGTGGAGCCAGTAGTCCTGCTGATATTCAGACTTGTTTTAAAATGTGAGGACCGTTGTTTAGAGTTCATGGGGACATCATTTCAGACATTAGCATTACTTTTGGTATTAAAAGGAAACTGTAAAAATAATCCAAGAAGAGTTTAGTATCAGGATTGGGATTTTTAGCATGCGTCAAAGCTTCCTTTCTGGCCCTTCCTTGCCTTCCCAAACCATGCAGAGCAGCAGCAGTATTGTTCTGAGGCAGATGTGCTTTGAGTGTGTCTCCTCATCCTTGTTAGCTGGAGCAGGCAGTCCCCACCACAGTGCCTATTTTATTTATTTATTGCTGCACTCCCTCTTTCTTTCATTGGAAAAACAAGATGTTTGGATTCACACAAACCTATTACAGAATACTGATTCCCTTGTTTTCTCTAATAAGGTTTACGTTCAGGGTGGTTTTTCAGCAAGGAGACTGATAAGGGAGAATACTAAATAAGGAAAAAGTAATAATTCTGTCCGTATGACTTTCTTTTCTGCTCAAGTTGTTCATGGGCTGCGGTAAGCGGCCGCCTGAGGATTGTGGCAGGCAGAATACACCAGAGTATTTATCTTAAGAATTTAAAAATAAAAGTCTGGCTTTCAGAACACAATAAAGCTTATAAAAGTGAAAGAGACCTAAGGCATTAATATGTAATATTTTCAGGCGAGTTTGGTAATTTTTGTTATGTATTCCTAGTCCCGTATTTGTGTGCCAACCATTTGTTGTATTAAGGGCTGTTTTGGTTTAACCCCAGCCAGCAGGCCAAGCCCCAGGCAACCACTTGCTCACTGGCCCACCAGCAGGATCGGGGAGAGGACCAAAGGGTAAAAGATACAGAACACAGGGGTTGAGGTACAGACAGTTTAATGTGTGAAGGAAAAGCTGTGCCCACAAGCAAAGCCAAACAAGGCACTCATCCACCAGTTCCCATGGGCAGGCAGGTGCTCAGCCATCTCCAGGACAGCCAGGGCTGCACCACACATAGCGGTGACTTACAAGGGAAGACAAATGCCATCACTCCAAACATCCCCCCTTTCTCCTTCTTCCCACAACTTTATAGACTGAGTATGGCACCATATGGTGTGGGATAGCTCTTGTGGTCAGTTGGGGTCACCTGTCCCAGCTGTGTCTCCTCCCAGCCTCCCAGGCACCCCCAGTCCCCTCTCCAGCGTGGCTGTATGAAGAGCAGAAAGGACCTTGGCTCTGTGTAAGCCCTGCTCAGCAATAACAAAACATTTCTCTATTATCAACCCTGTGTTCAGCACAAATCCAAACACAGACCCCTACCAGCCACTATGAAGAAAATTAACTCTACCCCAGCTGAAACCAGCACACGGGCATAGTCCGTACCAACAATCAAGGGTGTGCAGATTTTTAAATGAAGAAACCCCTCCCAGCTTAGCCAGAGGATATGACACGGGGAAGGCCCTTCCCCTACTCACAGATACGGGGCTGCCCTTGTGTGGCTGTGCTGCTCTTTGTGCAGATTGCAGCCTGCATCTCTTCTGGTGACTAGGGGCGTGACTGGCTTCCCCCTGCACACACAGGCAGCAGCACCTCAGGAGGGGAACCCCCATGCCAGCGTATAGGGAGGCTGACACTTTTGACTACAGTATTTCCTACATGGGAAATACTTTTTCTGTAAGGAGTGTTTGTTTTTTGAGTACATTATCCAGCCAGACTGGGACGGAGAGTGATTAAGTATTGGCTAAGGGCTTTGATATAAATGACACCTCCTGCGTTGTAAGAAGAAAGCCATGAAGGCCCTGGGTACAGGGCGCCTCGTCCCCTCCCATCTGTACAGGTCCCAGCACATCGTGCTAAAGCCATTCTGTCGCCAGTGTCTCCCAAAATAGCCACATCTGCAGAGCTGCTGGGAAGTTGGGACTGTCGTCAGCCCAGAAGTTCTGTGCTTTTAAATGCAGAGTGTTTGAGTGGTTTAAAATTAGTTCAGTGGAACTGTAATCAGAACCATTTATATCTATGTGAATAAGTACTTTGCAAGGCTTGACAGCAGTTGGGCCAGTCTAGGAGCAGCCAAAATCCAAATCTTCTAGGAGCAGTGTGTTCTTTTGTAAGCTCCCTGCCCTGGAGACTGTGTCTGTAATGTTTGTAAAGAGCCTGGTGTAAAACTGCTGTGAGCCTCCTTGGGGTTTCTCTTATTTGCTGTTGCTTTTGTAAAAAAAAAATGAAATCATAAAATGAGACATATGAAACCTGGGGACCAGTCTTTTACAGGCATTGTGATTTAACTTAGTATTCATAAAGTAAACATGTCATTAGCATGTGACTGGTAAAGAATTCCGGTTGGCTTCCTATGAGAGAGATGCACAAACAGAAAACAAACCTGCCTAGAATGTCTCTTTTCCATTTTGTCAGTGGATTGGTAATGTCAATTTGTTTTCCTTTTTGCCACATTAGGAAATTCCCATATATAGAAAAAACCTGAAAGCTAGTCATGTGTACTGTCTTTCCAAGACAAAACCCCTCAATTTAAACTTCTGTATTTAGATATAGAGGGAGAGAGAGAGAGAGAATTTAGAGGGAGAGAGAGACAACATGGTATAAATTCGAAGTTTGACTTTAATATGCCGTAAGGGAAAAGACATTGATGAAGAGTGGGATTTTTAGTCAAGAAGTAGGTGTCATAGGATTCATTATTCATTCGATAATGCTGCTGTTATTGACATTAGTAACTGCTGTGCAGTGATAGAAATACAGTGGTATGGTCTGTAGAGTTGTGCATGTCAGGTAGCATTCTCTGTGCATACACCCCACCGCTGGTGTGCTTATTGTGCTTATTCTTTGCTCAAGGTTTATGTTAAACATGTGAGCTGTAAGGGATGCTTTTTAAAGTAAAACTTTAAAAAAATGTTTTTTCTAAATTAGAGAAATCCTCTGACATAGCTTCTGGAGTTGTTGAAAGTGAGAGACATCCTTCAGGCAATAATATTGTAGTACAGATTTCTGAGTGTCTGTGAGCTGTACCATGAGCAAATCACTTGCACTGTCAGCAAAATGTATGTATTCTGTGTGAGACTCCAGAATGTCAGGACTTTGAGACTTCTTGGATGCTTGAAATTTAAAACTGTTAGTAAAATGTCGATCCAGTTATGTGTGCAATAACTGTTGCTGGAATTTACTTAGCTGCAGCTCTGTGCTGTTTTCCTCCTCTTGCTAAACCTCCAGTGATTAGGTGCAGCCTTCTTGCTAAAGAACATTCATGTTTCAGCCTGATTAACATTTTTAAAATATTCATGAAAGAGACCCAGAAATTTTGCTGACACTTTAGAAGAACTAAATGCTCTGGAGCACATATTGAATTGTATGTGGCTGCTGTAGTAGAAAAAAAAAATACCCTGGAGATGTCTTTTTTTCTGGGCTCCATGACAAATTTTACGTCCATCTGCACTTTAGTTTCACAAGAACATAAATATCAAACTATTTTAACTTGCACCCAGCTGGAAAGTATATACTTTATGAGAGGAATGACATTTTTTAACAGTACTGTATTCCTAGATTATGGATCTCATGTGGATAATAAACTTGGACCCTACACGGTATCTAGTATTACATTATGGAAAAACTTGTCTTTCAGGAAAGTTTTAGATTGTGTCCTTGCTTTATGAAGAACTCAAAAAAGTTCACCTTGTATATGCTTGTAGGTAATACTTAAAAGCCATGTGAATTTAGAAATTGTTGGTGTTTTCCTATGGAAATATGAATTATCTATTTATACACACAGAACCTGTTACCTCTTCAGACAGGAGAGAGGAAAACATTTCTATATGCTGGTCAGAATTAATTCCCCCTACTTCACCAATAGAGTCATTAGCTCTGGGGTTGTCAGCAAAATACAACAAATTATTTTGTGTTCCAAAATAATACAAAGTAAAAAATATAACACAAATGCAAAGTATTACAAAGTAATGTGGTGATTACAAATTTGGACTTGATGATTGTAGAGCCTGGCGCTAAAAACACCGAGGTAGTGGATTCAATCCCCATATAGGCCATTCACTTAAGAGTTGGACTCGATGATCCTTGTGCATCACCTCCAGCTCAGAATATTCTGTTATTCTGTGATCTTGGGGGTCTTTTCCAACCCTAATGATTCTGTGATTCTATGAGAAAGTCATGCCGAATCATCTTGTCTGGCAAAATGAGATATCAGTAATTTAGGAAAATACACTTTAACAAGGAAGAAAAAAAAAATAAGGGTAAAAAAGAAACAAAAACATTGAAAAGGGCAAGAGGAACTTTAAATATTGAGAATAGGGACCAAGAAGAGAAATTCAATTAATGAGTTAAGAGACAGGCAACTGTCATTGCTGTGAAAGTCCATGATTTCTCTCATACACTGGCTTTCCTGTGAACAGAAAAGAAGGGTACAGCTAAAGTCCATGCCTGTTTAGGAAATTGAATGCGTTTTCAGTACAGTGATAAAATTTCCCTTTGTTGTTTTATCTCCCCACTTCCCCCAAAGGCAAAACAAACAATAAATTACAGAAGTGCCTCTAGCAGAATTTTCCTGTCAGCATTCTAGGAGTCATGACTTCTGCAGACAGGTTTTGCTCCTCTTGCAGTTCAGACTTTACCTGTGACACTCATTGCCTAGGGAAAATACCGTGTGTCAATCGATTTAGTTTTTGTGTAGTCTTTTCACCTTTCTGATGTTCCTATCTACCTCCATGCTCAACTTAAAATCTTCCTCTCCAGCTCTAGTTGCATTTTTTTTTTTGCTGATACCAAGCTGAGTAGTTCTTCCCCAGCCTCTACTTCTATAGGAAAGACTCTCCTGAGTTTACTCTGAATGTATTTTAACTGTCCTTTAAAAACAGAAACCATATAAAGGGAAAAGTGTTCTCTCAGTCTATTTTGTCTCTTCAAAAGTAGCTGACAGTATTTCCTGTATTCTGGTCTAAAGAAGATAAAAATTAATAGAGTCCAAACTCTGTAGCAATGCACTGGTAAGGACTCGGATTGCCTTTGGAATCCCGAAAGTTCAAAATGTGTGATTCTTGGGATAGTAATGTTATTACATATGTAAATGTAGAGTTGTATCACACAGCAAAAAGTAATGTCACATCAGGTCGTTGGAGTGTATATTTGATAAATAAGTATTTCTGATATATTTCTTATAACTCTGCAGTCTTAATGTGTCATTATTACAGATTTCCACATTTAAGATCTCCAGTTTTTAATAAATGGAATAGGAAAGGGCTAGAAGATGACATTAAGTTTCATGAAGGGCTTAGGGCAGCCTTAAATGTGTGTATGGAATTAAGTATAGAAGAAACTAATTTTATCTTTCCTTATTAAGTATTTCTAATGGATTTGTCAGTCTAGTATGAATCAGTGTGATTAGATAGCATTATTAATGTCTTATAGGGTCTTTTTTCTTTTCTTGCTGTTCTTTGATATCAGATCATCTGTATACTAAGAATGCTGCATAGGTAGGTATTTCAAATACTGTCTCTTTTACACTCTTTATCCTTTCTAATTGTCTTTCATGTTAGCAAACACGTATTCTTAAAACCTGATTTTGTTTATATTAAGCCTATTTAATGTAATCCTTTTATAAGGGTTTCAGGATGAGATCTTGGATTTTGGCTTTTCCATCTATTGCCTGCAATAAAACACAAAACCTTTCCAATGTTAAAATGATAATATAAAAGCAAGTCTTTAATTGAAAGCTTTCAGGGTGCACAATATGGCAATATGTACACGTGATACAGTATTTCTATAATTTTTGTAAAGTTATTTGATTTAATTATCCATCAAATATTGTCCAGTTAGAAGAGCAATTGGTTAGGTAATTTCCCCACGGGTTCTGCCCCATTGGAGCCTCCCCCACCCCCCCTGCCCTGATCTTTTAGCCCTAAACTTTATTGTGTCTACACTGTCTGGTGCAAAACAAAGTGTCCTTGCTAGACTAGAGGAAGACTACACAGAATTTCAAGAATGTGTTGCTAAGGGTTTGTTAAACTATGGGAGAAGGCAGGAAAAGTACTAGAAGTTATAACTATGTATTGACAGTCTAAAAAGTTACAAATACATGAAAAATATGTAAAAAGCTAAAAATCTCTAGGCATCACATCCACTAAGTTTTCTCTGGATAATAACTATCTACATAGATTTTGAAAAACCTGTCTCTTACAGATTTAGGATTTTTATTAAAAAGAAAGGATGTTGAGGGTGCCTCCAGAGATAGCAAGCCAGAATCACAGGGTAGTGGAAGCCCAGATCTTCCTGTGCTTCATACTTGGATTGTAAACCATTGTAGGAACTGCATTTTCTCTGCAATGGTAGCAGTGCCCTCAGTGTGAGAGCAGTGTTTTGTTCTGTGCGTGTTGGCAGCATGTGTTACAGTGGCCAGGCTCTCTTCTATAGTAAAGCTCTATTTTATTGCTCAGCAGAAGGGGAAATGCATTTTTTGTTGTTAATAAGCAGATAATCCCACTGTTAGATCATCTAGGGTAGATTCAGAGCAGTTCTGTTTTCCTGGAAAGGAACCAGCCTAATCACTACAGATGTGCTGGGTGATCTGGGCTGTGCCTGACCCTGCCATCAGCTCTGGCCCTGTCCCAGAGTTGCCACTTCCCATCCTGGTTCCCGTTGGTGCAGTGGCTGGTGCCAGCCTTACTGCTGTGCTTGTTGCAGCTCGCTGCCCCTTGAGAGCAGCCACCCCTCAGTGACCCAGTTAATATTTCTACAATTCTCTGACACTGAGGGGAAAACCTTTGTGCATAATGTTACTGGCTGATAGGTGTGGTTCCAATGCATGACTAATGGCAAAGCACGGTTGCTATTCCCACATTGCCATTAGGGATGAATATATTATTTAACATGTTCTCCACCCACAGAAATTTCTCAGTCTCTTTTAATTTGCATGGCATTTTGCAAACAGCTTTTTAGGAAAATCAAGAGCACTGAGGAAGGAGAAGCTTGGTGCGAAAGACTCATATTGCACACAATAAAAATTGCAAGTAAGAAAGCAATCTAACTGTTAAGGTATTAAAAATAAAGGTAAGCATCTTTTTGAGGGATGGAGTGCATCCCATAATCATTAAAAATAACTGCCAGTCTGTGAGCCAAGCAGTGTTCCAGCAGAAAGAAGGGGAACAGTTCGGTATGTAGAGATGGAATATGAGACAAGATGTAGAGGTTCTTAAAACTAGCTAAAGAAAGTATTCTCTAGGTCTGCCTGGCTTGTTTGAGCCTAAAGCTCAAATATGATGATTTAGGGGGACACCTAATCTCTTTTCCTTATTAATATTTGTCCTTTGAATGAAGATAACTTGAGAATTCACGGTAATTAAGACCTCCTTTATTAATTCCGATGTCAAATTTTCATATTCAGAGGGCTTGGAAGATCCTGGAAATGGAAGCAGAAAAAGAGATTGAATGAGCAAAAAGTAGAACCTGGTAACTAATGGGTCAAGACTGAGCAAAAAAAGAGTTTTTGAGCTTTGCAGTCCCATTTGATTCCCAGACTAGATTTGTGCCAACTCACTGTAGTTTAGAGCAGTCTTGGAGATATTTTAAAGTCTTCCAACTGTCCTCTAAATAGCAGCCTGCCAACAGAGAAGACAGCAAGTCCAGCAGTGCCCCTTGTGCTTCCTGTTCTGAGGCTGGACGCTGGAGTAGAAATGCCAGCTCTGTGTCTGCCAGAGGGACTCTGTACCAGTTCTGCAAACACAGGGAAGTTCTTGGCTGGGGAAATTGAGTTGGTTTCTGGTCTCTGTGTGGCTAGAGCAACACAAAGGGATTCAGACACACTGGAGGGACTGGGATTTTAAGTCTATTTGATGCATTTTGTGTTATCTTATTTGGAAATAAATCCAGGCATGTACAGAAAGGGCCTGTTCAACATGACTTTATTGCCAGAGCTCCAGAAGCTTGCTTAATACTGTGTAATATTTTATGAGTTACTGACAAATTCACGGGTGGGGTTGTCAGGCTAACCATATGGTTGGCTTTAGAGAAACGTACCAGTTTGTCTGCTGGGTCAATTTTTGGATTGATTACGATAGTATTGGTTAGCTGACCTTCAAGTTTAGTTATGGTGGAAACCGCTGTTTTCTGGAGAAGCCTCCAGGCTGGCAGTGACAAACACCTGAATTGAACCTAAGTTCAGCAATTTACCTGAAAAGTGCCAAGTGAACAGCTGTACTAGGTCACTGTGGAGATTTCACTCATCTCCCTAGTGAATATGGCAAGTGGGACAATGTTGTGTCATACTCCAGAGAAATACGGCTTGTCTTCAGGTTTAGCTTGTTTTTCTTTATCATATTTCTGTGGCAGTACATGAGAGGACATAATGTATGCAATGTGCCAAAACACAGTGGATTTATTTTGACTATCTGATGTGATGCCTTTGTAGTTCCTCCAACGTAGCAGCATTAGTGTTCTGACTATCAATTTAGATTCCTGGTAGGAAAAGAAGATCAAAGACTTCTATGCCACAGCTTTTCTTCTTGGTCCCTACCCCTTCTGGCACTCAGAGTACAAGTGAAAACGGGAGTGATGAAGACCTTGCACTTGTTCTTTGGCTTGACTTTCATCCTCCCTCTTGTCTCCGCTCTGTTTTGTGAACACTTGAGGGCTACTGCAAGTTGTATTACTTTTCCCTATCCTATTGGACCCCAAAAGAAGGAGGACACCATCTGTGTCGTGACCACCAAGAATCATTTTTACATGCTTTGAAACCCCTGTGCTATCTGATATAAATGGCCCGAGTGAACCTGTTCTCCAGCTGTCTGGGAAAGGCTTTATATTTCATGATTTTATGAGCAGCAACAGCTTTTCCCTAAATTCAGATGTTCTGTAAAGTCAGTGCCAATTGCCTTCATGTAATCTGAGAAGATGTGCACATAGCCTAGGATTCTGTATAAGGATGTTTTGAGCTCCAGTGCTGATTTATGGTAGGCAGGTACTACTTGAATATCAAAAGGATCATAATGAAAATTAAAGGTATTGTGACAAAATTTGGTGGGAATGGTATTGGACAGCTGAGTTATGTTTGAGATTAAAGGTGACTTGTTTTGGCTACAGTAGAGGTACTCTTAGAATCTCCTAAAGTAGAAAACACTATTAATATGAGTGAACTATTGCTTCCTTTTGGCAATTCAAAAACATCAGTAATGTGTATTGTGAAGTTACATACTAGGTCGCTCACCAAGTGCCACTTGGCACTCTTGGAAATACTTGGAGATCTGCTGGTTTATTAATATATTGTCTGCTGATTGTCTGCTGCTGTTTATATGATCAGTCATCTGCTCTCCTTGAACGTCTAACAGCCCTCTGGGAATTACTGCTGTATTTCTACTCATGCTAATCAAAAGTTGGTGTACAAAGTATTTCTGCTGGCAGGAGAGCTGTAGTGAACAAGAAGCACTGAACATGATCTGCTGTGAATCAGCTCCTGCATGCCATCTCCCTTTTTGCTTTTTCATCTTCTTTTTTTCCTCGCTCTGTAACATTGATCATCACAAATAGTTCTTCAATCATTTATTATTTTAAAGGAAACTGGACATAAGCATGCACTTTGAAAGCAAGGACAAGAGGCACTTGTCTCTAATTCATTAGAAATTTAAACACTTTCTGGTTAGAACACTTTTATAAACATACAGCAGTATGTGCAGTGATTTTGTCTATGGAGAATTCATTCTGAATTCCATGCTTCATGGTGCTACTTATTAAAGCCCAAGTACTGCTTTTTAGACATTTTGTTCATGCAGTAGTTAGCACTTGCATTCCGAAATAGTGATCATTTCTCTAGTGTCACTGTTCTTGTCTACAGTGCATTATAGATATCCTTACACAAACAATTCTGGTCACCCTCACAGTCAGTAACTAGTCAAAATACAGGGTTTGTTTCTACTGTGGTTATGTCTTAGTGACCTTAACTTTTCTCTGCAAGGAATCAATAAATTCATTAAATATGTTCTATTGTATTCTGATCAAATATATAGTAGTAGAAATATAGTTTATTTTGGTATTAAAATAGTAAAACAATGAGATTACTGTGAAAATTTTTAATAGCAGTTATGCAGAAACAGGTGCAGCATAACATGGATCATATCTGTTGTTGCTCTTGCATTTTAAGATCAGTTCTTAAAGCCTTATGGTCTCCTAAAGTAGACAAGACTTTTCTTTTAGCACTATCCGGTGTTTGGCATTGGCTCAGTGATAAACGTATCACCTAGGTACCTTTAGGAGCACTTCTCTATTACGACACAGTTCTACCAGGTGTTTTGTTATTTGGACTTATTTAACCATACCAATGGAATATTAGTTCCCTACATGAAGGTGCAATTTAAAGAAAACAGCTAACAAATTTTTCCCTCTTTATTTTGTATTTTTTTAGCTGTTGCTGGTTGCTGCACAAAGCCAAAGTTCTGTCTAAAGCTCCAGCCTAGAGACCTCTCTAGGCTGTCTCTCACTGGATAGAGATTGTCTTCAGATTCTAGTGTTAAATTTTAACCCACATATGACTCAGAAAGTTATTTCAAACTGTAGCTAGGCAGTTGAATAAATTTTTAATTAAGTGGATTGGGTTCTTTTTGAGATTATTTTTTAAAAATGCCTTTAAAGACTGTTTTATTCCTTCTCTCCATTCTTTCTTAGTCATCTTTTGGCCACCATATGGGGCAAAAAAGTAAACTTGACAGACTTTTCATTTATCCAGGACGGTTCTAGGATTTGCTCACATTCTGGATCTTTCCTGCTCTCTTTGAAAAATGGCTTTTTTGTGGCTTTTTCAGTATTACTTCACTCTTTGGATGTTGGGAATGCATGTAAAGCATATTGTGCATGAAGTGAGGAGGTGTTCAATGAGCATCTTGTCCAACATTTTTAATACCCATTTTCTGTTTCAAGGGCTGATCTTAAAACAGTTCCAGCTTGTTCTGAAGATCCTCACAAGTTACAAGTAAACAGCAAGTAATTTGCCTTTGCAAGCATAGTTACTTTGTTATTTATGCCATATGTCAGGTTTTTTTTGGTTCAGTAACAATGCAGTCAGCTTTCTATCAGTAAATAAATGCAGAAGAATATCTCATCTGTGAAACAAAACCTATAGCTTCCTTTGTAAGTTAGGAGCATCCTGGTTTCTGTACAGGGGTATAATTTGCTTGGACAGATATGGAATTAGCCCTTGATATGTTTTTCTTTTGTATTTATTGGTCAGAAATAAATTTGGACAATAACTCAGATAAGGGTTTATGAATGTTGTGGAACGGGCTAAGAGGGTGAGGAGACTTCAATGTCTTGCATCAGGACAGAGCTTACGAAAATGATGGAATAGATTGGGTTTAGGAGAGAAGGGCTCATGAGCTGAAAATTAAAACACATATCTAGATCTCACAATAATTAATAGTAAATATAATAATGTGGTGTGTACGTGGTAGACTTATCTTCCTTGTACTTGATTTTGAATACATGGCTAATTCACCTATAGAACTGCTTTCATATTGAAAAAGCAAGTGCACAATTATTTTATCTTGTCTCTCTGCCTTAGAGGAAGAGCACTGAGCAGTAGTGTTTGTACTGGAGCATGTGCAGCTGAGCTGGTTTTAGAAGTGTTTGACCAGTGCTGACCAAGGTTGGCTTGGAGGTTAGCAATCAGACCACTTGACAGAAACTTGCAATGATTGATACTAAATACTTGCAAAATAACTGTTTGGAAAAGGTATACTGAACAGAAGGAAGTAGCCACTTGGTAAGTTCAAAGCAATTGAGTTCAGAGATTTAAAACACAGAAAAAAGTTACCAGCTTTTAACAAGAATCAGAAAGTAGAAACACTGCGCTGTAATGGTAGAGATAAATGTTTAAACAGAACCATTACGAAGAAATGAAACATTGTTTACATTATGAAACAGAAATAGTTCTGTGAGTAATGCATTTTACAGCAGGGACCTTTGTAACAGAAGTCCTCCACTGACATCATACTCATTGAAACAATAGTTGTTACATAATGAAATGGCATAAAATGATACTAAAAAAAGGTTTATGCCCCAAATACTAAAAATTCAGTTACAATCTATTTCGGATCCTATACAACATATAAGCTTATGGAAAATACATTTTATTTATTTGGTCTACACAGGAGCTGTAAAATAGAATGTATCAAAACATCATGCAGTTTCCTCATTTAATTAATGTAGAAATCAGATAGATCTTCATACTAAATTTTCAAGGGTCCATGAGCTCCTGGCAAGAAGAGAAATGGTTGTAATTGCTGCTTCTGTTGAATCTCTAGAAATAACTTTTATCTTCTTGAGGTGTACTTTTTTATATGCAATGCCAGTTTCAGAAAATTTGGTGCATCAGAATATATGTATTGTACCTGCAAATGTACATACAATACTGGAAATATCCTTCCCTCCAATTTCTTTCTTGTTGAACAAATTCCTGCTCTTTTCTACTTAAATAGTATTATATTGGAAGCTGACTTTCATTTCCGTGTGATTTTTATTCATAACAAAGAAAGTGTTCAAGGTTCTCTCACTGAAAGTAAAAGAACCATAGTTTTCTTTTTAAGTTCTTCATTTTCTTATTTTTTTTCAGAGAGAGTTGAGATATAAAAATAGAAATGCATTTAATGGTGCAAAGTGCCCGGGGCTTACAGCCTGCAATTTAATGTTTTATTCATAATTTTCCACAATAATTATAGTTATTTGTTGATCTTCATACAATTCTTTTCAGTATTGCTTTGAATTTAAAATTAATGACATGAATTTTTTTTCTGGAGTTTCAAGATCAGTTTTCCAGTCATAAAACCAGATATCCATATGCAATTCACAGTGAGCACTTTTTGCAAAGTGCTCAACTATATGAATTATTTAATACTTTACTTCATCTGTTTCTGTTAGCAAGAACTGCTTCCTTTCTGTAGACAGTAACACCCTTGATTTGCTTTTCATACATACTAAGTCTAACCTAGTACTGCTTTTGTGAACTACGTTAGGTTGAATGACAAAGAAAATAACTGTGAAGGTTATAGAGCAGAATCTCACTTTGCAGCTTAAGCTGCTTTGCAATACTTCCAGTGTTCTTGGGGTTGTGTTGAGTGGTAACTTCTCAAGAACACCAAAACTAGGAATCCGTTTCTTTATCATGGGCAAGGTTCCATATGCAGAGATGAAGACTATGCAGACTTAGTCTCCTCCTAGAGCTACAACTGAATGAGGATTCAGAGAAAGGACTTCTGGACGATGACATAAAAAATCATTCACACCACAGGAAGACTGGGATAAAAAACCTTACGTAGCTCTATTTAAAACATGTTAAGCTTGGACAGGATCAGGTAATTGGGATATCATCTCTCCCTTTCCCTGCCTTTAAATGTTTGGGTAAACAGAGTACATTGGTAGCAGTTAGCCCTGATTGACTTCTTCAGGCAAGTCTTATATTTGAAATTTTAGCTGTTTTTTATGGCTGCACAGTTGAACATCTTCAGTGAACTATTCTCAAAGCTGGAGATTTTAAGGAGAGACCATGATGGTCATTTTCTCTGATGTCTTACATAACACAAGGCATATTTTATACATGAACACCACTAAACTGCAGTCAAAAAAGCTGTGGAATTACTTTGAAAAGTCTTGTTTATCTTAACATTGACATGAAATTGGTTTATTTCTATCCCTACGAACTAATGTATCAATTATTTACAACTATACAGAGAACTTGTCAGAAAGGTGATTTGGCACAATTTATATGAAGGAGAAAAATTATCTGTATCAGTTGGAGGGAAACTGCAGTGGTAGAAAGAAGTGTCCAAGGATAAGAAGAAATTGGTAGAATATTGTATATGAGAGCTTACATCAAGTAAAAATGGGATTATTATTATTATTATTATTTATTATACAGGTGTTTGACTTTTTTCTCTTTCTCCTTTTTTCCCTCTCCCCCCAACTTTTTCCAAGTGTGATAAATCTTGCATTGTCGAGATGCTGAGGATGTTAAAGCTGACGTGGCTCAGTGATGAACATTTCAGTCATAAAAGTATGACTTTTTAAATTGTGGTGCTTATATTATTATTTTAGCTCTGTGCTAAGTATATAATTCTCATATTTCCACCATTCCTGAATGGAGAAAATGAAGACAGAAGAGTAACTGTTCTTTCTGTCTGAAGCAGTGAAGTGCATCCTGGGTTCAGGGGTTTTGGGTAAATACGTGGGTGTTAATCTTGTTTTGTCATACCCAATTCCTGACTCATAACTGGAGGTCAGAAAGTGATGTTAAAGGTCTTCCCTAGCAGGAAAACAGATTAGTTAATCTAATAAACCTTCTGCATACAAATACTTTGTACAAAACCAGTTTTGAAATCTAAGGCTAACCTGAGCCATATAATGTGCATTCAGTGTGGAAAGCAATCTAATCAATGATCTGTGCTTTCCCTGAGAAAATGATCCGGGAACATATGAACACATAACTCTTTCCTGAATTAGATGCTCAGTCCTAGAATACATTTCAAAGTCCCTTTAATTGAGTAATAGTGAACATATGGTAAAAAGAAAATAATCATAGCAAGAGTAAGTACTGAGAATAGAGATTGGCAGATAATTTGAAAATGGCACTCAAAACCAAAATATATCTTAAAGCATCACCAAGAGAACTTCAGTGGATGTAATATAAAATTTTCTCCATTTTCCCTGGAGAATCATAAAAAATATTGAAATCAGTGACACATTTTATTAAAATGCAGCAAATGCCTCTTAAATTAAATTTTAGCATAGGAAAAACGTCGTTGTGAGCTTTATATGTGAAATTTTACTCTTAACTCATTTCTGTCAACAGATTTGGTTATCTTTCTACTCAGAAGAGAAACTTCTCCTGCCTGTGTGAAATCACAGGTGCCAGTGCAGCTTCTGTTTATATTCCTGGCAAAACCCTTAAGTTCTTACATCTACAGCGGAGGTGCTTTTGATAACCAGAGGAGGTGCTTGAACTTTCTGAGGGTTCTGCCCATATTTCTAAAGCATAGGGTTTTTTTACACTTTTTTCCCAGACTGTGTGTCACCCACAGCTTGCAAAGGTTAACATTTTGGATGTTCAGGAAAGAATCCAAAGTTTGTAGCCTAGCTGAAGGAAAAAAAGTTTATCATTGGCTCATTTATTGGGGGCTGCTATTAATGAAAACATAGTAGCTACATTTTCTCTGTGCTGTGAAATACTGAACACTCTAAAAAGCATTAAAGTAACCCAATGACCTTAAGGATGTGTGCAGAAGGAAGCCTATCTAAAGGTCTGTTCAGCACACTGATGTTTTTGGGGGTTTTGGTTTGTTTTCCTTTTTGCATTAAAAAATATTTTTAAGAATTAGTTGCTAAAGCCAGAACTAGAGATCATAAATTGTCATTGAAATTTTTGTTTTCTAAAAGCAATTGATTTGCAAGGGTGAAATGTTTGCAAGATTTCATGATGAGGTAAAAAGAGAATATTGTTCAGACTGTAATCCTTTATGTTCCTATAAACATGGGTAAAAATTTGACATCATATTTCCTTTGGGCTTCCCTGTATTCTTTGATCTTCAAGCTTCTATTATTTCTTTCTGGTGACAGTTATATGTATGCAAAAGGAACTGAGGTATTGATGAGAACAAGCAGCCAAGCTATGTTTTTTGGTTGTTTTACCAGTAGTAAGGAATGTAATTTTAAAAAATCTATTCCCGTTGTTATGAATTAATTGCTAAAAATTGCTAATGGCAAAATGGCTTTAGGAAGTGTTAAATACACATATCTTTAGTGGTTTGCTGAAGTACTTTCTTGTAGCCACAAGCTACATCTTGTGCATCATCAGGTCAGGTGAGCATTTCCTCCTTCAACCTAGTGGGTAGCTTTGAAATCAAATTATCATGTACAAGGCTCTGTAATAGTCATAGAAATATGAATGGAATAATAAACTCTGACTTAGTCGAGCACTAGAATTTGAATTAGGCACTTTGACAGAAGAGCTGAGGAGCCTCGTGACCCTTCACTGCTGTAACACATCTGATCTGGTATCATACTCAACTTCATCCTTAGCCTGCGCTGCATTTCTTAAAATCTCTATTTTGTATTTATCCTGAGGATGTGGTAAGAAAAAAGAAAAAAAATCCACGTGTTTTGTCTTGTAATAAAAGAACTGGTTTGATACGTTTTGCATTATAGAAGTTGTCAAATGGAGTTATCAAACAGTGAGTACACATTCATTTAGGTGAAATCCCTATTGGAAATTAATTGTGAAAAATATAGTATTCAAAGTAAAAAAAACTTAGTAACTTCTTTATTTGGTTTTTAATTAATTCTGGTATGAATTAAAAAATATTAGTTTTCCTTTTAAAATCTTACTAACTAAAGCTATTAAAAATCAATGAATTCTTTGAGTTTTTGCAAGTCATCCTGTGCTAGAAGGATTTTATAAATTACTTGGTTAAAGAACTGTATGTACCTAATAAGCATTATTTACTATACAGCAAAGTAGCAGTTACTTGCAAAATGTGTAATATTTGAGTATGCAGATGTGAGATGACTGATGCTGACAAGAAAATGCTCGCGTCGTCTTTCCAATTTGGCAAAAAGAGAGTAGGTGTCAGATCCTGAACTGTCAGGGTCCTTATCTTCATAGGTACCCTAATACAGAGGACACAATGAATACTGTTTGTCATGATGCGTAGAGACAGACACAGGTGGAGCAATGACACTTATTTTTAGTTGAATGGCAGGAAACAGGCTTTGAGCAAACTGCTTGGAATCCTTAAGCCTCCCCACACAGTCTAGGGAGGTATAGTACAGAAAGCTTTTCCCTTCCTAATAATGAAAAAGAGGGGGACAGTAACAACAAAGAACAACAAAGAGAATAGAGGAAAAACCCCACAATCATAATGGATAAAATGCACATCACTACATATAAGGGACCTGCTGGTTGATACAACTGATGCAGAAGGTCTAGTCAGTCTTTTGTGGCATTTGTGGAGTGCCTCTGGTGAAGAGAAGAAATTACTACACATAGTATACAAATCCTATGGTATATAATCCAACTTATTTGTCTGCAATGCATCAATGCAAGTCTGATAATTCATTCAACATATGTTATTGCATAGGTAACTGTAAGCAGAGCTAAAGTTAGGACAGGATTGCCATTTTTGTAGCAAATAAGGATTATTTAAAGTGTTTATCACAGGATATAGTATATTAAGAGAACAACAGGTTTTTTTTGGAGGAGCCAAGTGATTGCTCGCTCTCAGTTTTAATTGCAGCTGAGGAGTAGGTGCATAAAACAGATGCTGTTACCCTTCCACTTTTATCTCTTTGGGTTCAACCTGTGTCATCTTCCACATCACAGCATAAACTGGAGTTGTTGTAAGGCAGATAAATTACATGATCAGTGGCCTGTACAAGATCAGCATCATGGCAGAGACTGATCAGGCCTAAAATTCTCCCCAGGTCCCCTGTAAACTGCTCATGATTAGTTGGGACTGACATAAGCAGACTCTGTAGTTACCAAGGATTATCACTGTAATGGTGGTCTTTTTGTGTTAGACACTGTAATTTTTTTTTTGCCCTTAATGGAACATAACATCTGTAATATATCTGCAAATGTGTCATATTTTTGTTTGGGCTTTTTTTGTTCTTCTTTATTTTCTTGGGTGATACAGCTATTTGTTGAAGCTTATTGTGAGTCAGTGGGAACTTCTTAGATGATTTATTAATAGTATTTATTGGTACTTACATATTTTTCATAAATTATGAAATAATAAACCCATAAAATACAATTTTAGGATGTGTTATTTTTTAAGAAAGTATTGTTTTCACTAGATTTTGCCTAAAAAGCAGAAAAAGAAACCAATTTTGGAATCTTAAAAGATTTGAGACTGAATTAGAACAGTGTGTTGAGTAAACCTCTATGTGTACTTCAGGTTTAGTTTATCAAATCCCAGCATAACTTTAAATGGAAATAAATAGATCTCATTTATTTTTCTGGCAGATAACACATAAACTACTTATAGTCCTAATTAATACATAACTATTTATAATGAATAGGTATACAGACATGTGAGTCTTGGGGATGGTACTATGCAGGGCTGGGAACTGGACTTGAGGGTCCCTTCCAACTCAGCTCATTCTGTGATTCTGTGGTATATGTGATACATAGGTAACACATGGCTGCCTCTAATCTGAGCCAGAACAATTACTAAAACTTCAGTGGGCTCAACTGGAAAGGAAGCTACTGAAACACAGATAAAGCACCTGGTTAATAGTATTTAAGATGTCAGCCTAACAGTTCTGCATCTTCATGCACAGTGTAAGAAGTGGTTTTCATAGGCTTTAGAAGGTTGAACTTAACAGTAGAGCTAGACCCTCATGTATGGGAAGGACAGTATAATCCTTTGGTGGATGTTAATGCAATATGCAGAAGTAGTTCAACAAGTCTGTTTGCCTTTTACGTTCAGTAGATAGTCACAAAACTGGTTTTTTGTTAAAAATATATCTTTTCAGGGACACGTGAATAGACAATGTACAGTGATGTAGTTTCAGTCAAGTATAATGAAGGTTTGACAAGGTCAGGGGTCGTAGGAATCCAGGCATGGCTCTGGTTTGAAGCATGCTGAGTATGAGGCAGCACATTGTCAGAATATCCACAGCTTTTACAGCGATCAAATCTAACCATTCTTTTTGTTACTATTTCTCAAAAGAACTGACCCAAAATTTAAAAGCTCAGTTGTCAGTATTATCTGCTAGTTTTTCTGTGAAAATATGAGGGTGGATTACTCTTGTCCATAAAACCTAATTTAGCACTGATGTGTTCCCCTGACCACATGCTCTCTGTTCCTCCTGCTCTGCTAAGCTTGTCTAGATGATCTGCATTGTAGCTAATCAAGATGCTTCGCTTCACCTCCCCTTTGTCAGCATACACAAGCTCATGTCAGGAAAGCTTTCAGAGGTAATCAATCCAGAAAAGTAGATCAGGAAAAGGAAAACATGGTGAATAAATATTTCATTGCACTATGTAAGCCTGTTGTTTAAATAGCAAGACAAACAGCTTAGCCTGTTTTCTTCGCATATTTTAATTATTCATTTATTTTGTATACAGGCAATATTTATGTGTTCATATGCAAGTATCATTCCAACAGCTGGGATGATTTGTGCAGTATTCGAAAGCACAAAGTTCCTTGACCCCTGTCACATTTTGGTGACTGCTTCCCAGAATGCAGTGATATGTCCTCCTAAGGTATTAATGTATTCTCACTAGAGCATCCTTTCTCATTCATGATTATTAAGGCTACAGCAATTTGACCCACTTTACTACAATTAGATGTGGCCATGGGCTTGGCACCAGGGGTTATACAATCTTGATATCCTAAATACTATGGTATTAACGCTTGAAACAATATCTCCCTGCCTTACACTGCTGGGAATATCATTCCCAAATTGGGAATCAGTGGTGGACATGCACACACATGCCTGATGTTTAACACAGATGTTTCTATGGCCTCTGGGAGATTATTGTGTGGGTCTGCAACTAACAGGAACATATATTTTCCAGGAATTTAAAAGCAAAGTGTCACACAGTGAGTGACTTCACATCAGTGTGATCTGCATATGACAGTAGCAACTCGGTGAAAATTAAAAATGGAATCAAAGTGATTATTATTGCCTATGGAATAATGGCTTGTGTTTATCAGCTACCTGTTCAATGAGAGTGAGGTTAGATCTAACTGCACAAAGACAGGAGCTCTGAGTTGAGACTTTTTCTTTTCCTAAAAGAAAACATAAGGCAGATGCATATACAGTCTTTTCAAAATTTGTATGAGACGTGTTGAACATTGCTTGTCTAGACCTACAAGCAAGGAATATTTATGCCCACTAGGCATAAATAAATTTAAAGTGAACTTCAGGATTTCTTTTCACAAATCTTTAGTAAGAATAATTTAAATGAGTAGCCATGTACCCACAAAATGTACAGTTAGATCCCTACAGGCAGCATTTGTGACTGAATAGCTGCAAAATTATATATACTGTGGCCATATACTGTGAGAATTTTGACTTGTCCTACTCATAGAGCAGAACTGGAGCTATGGCTCCTTTCAAAGGTTGCAACAACATTTTAATTCATAAACATTAGATTTTAATGTAAATGTTATGGTGGGTTTAAAATATATTGCTTTTTCTGAAGGCATTTTCTGTTTGTATGTTTTCTCTCTATTATAAATGAACATTTTTACATTTTGTACAAACTAATAATGAAATAATGAGACTAACTCTTTTCATAGAGTTTGATCTTCAAGCAGTTATTTGATTTCACCTCTATTCAACTGTCACAATTTTAAGGTTTTTTCCCATGAAATTTCCCAGCCTCCTTGAGAGTATTTTAGATTATTACTAAATGAAGGAGAGGTAGTTCTAATTTTCATTTTCAGAAAGAGATTCAATCATTTCAGCTTTCTGTTTCAATGTTCATTTCATATCTCTCTTGATCATTTTGTATTTTAAGTATGGTAATTCCAGACAGGCTTGGAGTATGTATAAACTCATTTGAATTGCAAAACTGACTCCAACTGTACAACTGTACTTCTTTAAACAGACATAAATTAGAGATTGACAGGTTTTTCTGGAATTTTATTTCCATTAATATTGCTTTGTTTTTAACTGAGCTCTTGCAGAAACGCCTATAGAATACCCATTCAAGTGTGAAAGTTGCAGTTCCTTTCTAAACATGGAAAGTCATTAAATTGTAACTGAGTTACAGCCAGCTGGTGGCTGGTCACCAGTGGTATTCCTCAGGGCTCAGTCCTGGGTCCCATCTCATTTAATATCTTTATCAGTGGTCTGGACCAGGGGATCAAGGGCACCCTCTGTCGGTTTGCAGACACCAAGTGGGATGGGAGTGTTGATCTGCTGGAGGGCAGGAAAGCTTTGCAGAGGGATCTGGATGGGCTGAATAGATGGGCCAAGGCCAACTGCCTGAGGTTCAGCGAGGTGAAGTGTGTTTGAGTTACAACAGCACCAGGCAGCACTACAGACTAGGGGCAGAGTGGCTACAAAGTGGCCCAGTGGAAAAGGACTTGGGGTGTATTGGTTGACAGTGGCTGAACATGAGCCAGCTGTGCCCAGGTGGCCAAGAAGGCCAGTGGCATCCTGGCCTATATCAGGAACAGAGTGGCCAGCAGGAGCAGGGCACTGACTAACACCCTGTACAAGGTACTGGTGAGGTCACCCCTCGAGTGCTGTGTCCAGTTCTGGGCCCCTCAGTCCAGGAAGGACATTGAGGCGCTGGAACAGGTCCACAGAAGGGCAACGAAACTGGTGGTGTGGAGCACAAGTCCTGTGAGGAGTGGCTGAGGGAGCTGGGGGTGTTTAGCCTGGGGTAAAGGAGGCTCAGGGACCTTATTGCTCCTTACAAATACCTGAAGGGAGGTTATAGCCAGGTGGGCGGCAGTCTCTTCTCCCAAGTAATAAACGATAGGAAAAGACAAAATGGCCTCAGATTGTGCCAGGGGGTGTTTAGATTGGATCTTAGGAAAAATTTTTTCATGGAAAGCGTTGGTCAAGCATTGGAACAAGCTGCCCAGGGAAGTGGTGAAGTCACCATTCATGGAGATGCTTAAAAGGCATGTAGGTGTTGCACTTTGGGACATGATTTAATGGTGGATTTGGCAGTGCTGCGGTAACAGCTGGACTGGATGATCTTAGAGGTCTTTTCCAACATAAATAGTTCTGTGACTCTAAGTTCAGTTGCTTATATCTAGAAAGCAAGACTTTTCTTTTAATTGAAAGGGGAGGAGGATAGAAAGTAAAACATCTCCATTCTACATTTCTAGGAAAAGCTGAGATGGTGCTCATATCCACACTGGCTGACACAGCAAAATTTTGGCTAAATCCTTCATGATCTTTTGAGAAGCTGAAAACCTTAATTGATGGTTATCTTTTGATAAGAGGTAGAGTTAATCTTCTCTGCTAAAAATTTCAAAGGTAAATATTAAATTCTACTGAAATGAAATGTTATTGTGTTTATGTTTTTAGTGGCTATGAAAGACTCAGCTTTTGTTCTGCAGTGCTCAAGTCCGTCTGGTTTTATGTTTGTTTTAGGATTCCTGATCAAAGGATAGTATTGACCTGGGGTCATGACAAAGGTGGTATATGAAGGATGTAGTGTATATCACTGATGTTGTATATATATCTGTAGTATTTGTGCTTTAAGGTAAAGAATACTACCTTTTCTAAATGCGTATGATAAAAACCCCAGGCTTTTCTTGTTGCCTACCAGCGTAAGTTGGCTCATGTATTCTTGTCATGTATTACATGTCCTCCAGGCCTCTCTAGAAACATTTGCTTGCTTGCTTGTTGAGTGGGTGGAAGTAGGGGTTTATGGTCATCTCCGCTGTTCTCCAAATACTTTAATTTTCTCGTGTCTTAGTCACACAAGCAGTAGTAAGAGCTATTCTGTTCAATAACACCACATTTCTGGTTTCATCTTCTTTCATTTTACTAACTCCTGCTGTAATGTGAGTTGTGATGTATATTCAGTGATTTTAAGTGTTCTCCTCCTTTTACAACATGGGAAGTTTTAGGTGCCACATGTGATTCAAATCCTTACAGAAAGTCAGCAGATTCTACTTTAGTACAAGATGTCAGAGCAAATAGTTTCAGCATGGTTTGAATTTCAGCAAAGACAAATTCTCTGCAGATAAAGCAGTCTAATACACATAGTGTTCATTAATATTATTATAAATTCACACCATTTTGCTACTGTTCAGTTTTAACACATCTGATGGGATTTGACTGTTGAGAACACTGAGGGACCAACTTGATGGATTAATTTCTGAAATTTCCCCCAGATCAAAAATATTCCAGAAACCTAACTGACTTCCACAAATACACTTTATCTGAGCTATATTTCTAAAATATACATGCAGCTTAAATATGCATTCCATCGAACTACAAAATCCTTTCTCATTTGAAACATTTTCTATTCTCTCTGCCTTTCTGAATCATTTTGAATGAACAATCCATTTTGAATGAACTTCCTTACAATATGTCTGACTGTCTTTCCAAACTCAGAAACCATTTCTTAAATTCTTCAAACCATCTTCTACTACTTTCCCTCATTTTGCCTTGCCTCATGAACAGTATATGATACCATAACTTCAGGTTTTAGGTACTGCCTTTATGGCTTGCTTCTCTTATGTTACTGAGGGCCATCATATTTTTATATATAAACTGTTTTTTGAACTGGGGAATGACTATTCAGGGGTAGTTTCTACTCTCACTATCTGTCCTGTGGCATTGTGCAGGAATTTGTAACAAGTAGTGCTAGGTGAGCAGCATGCCTAAAAATGACTGAAAGGTATTCAGCAGTGGAAGTCTTCATATTTTCCCTCCTTTTTAATATCATCCTAAGATTTTACTGCGATAGTATATGCCTGTATGTTGCAGTCTTTTCTACTGTTGCCCCTAACAGCAAGCTGTTTCTTCTTCCCTATTGGCATTCACAGTGTAGTGAGTTGTTACGATCGACACTCACAGGGAGTTTGGTGAGCTCGCAGTGTTGTAAATAGTCCTGGATGCTTATGAGTATTCAGAGAGCATTTTTGGGCCTGCAACTGTATTCCACTGCCATACCTTGTGGCACCAGTATCAAGAATACTTGACAGTTGGGTTTAGTTAGGGGGAATTCTGATTGTGACCCGAACAGCACTTGGAAGGCCAAGGATTTTGTCTGTCAAACTGTTGGGAAAACAAGCTGCCTGGTGCTTTGCACCTGGGGATTCTTCCATAACTTCTGCAAGGACAATGGTGAGACTCTTCATGCATAATTGGAGACCCAGAGATTTTTAGTGAATAAATAGCTTACACTTAGCTTCCATGAGGTGGAACTGAGATCTTAAGGATCTCATATCCTGTATTCCTTTACTCAGGACTATCTGTTAGTTCCCCAGCAGTTTTGTGCTGTGCCTGAGGGCTTTGATCTGTGCTGATGTGGACTTTATATGCTATTTCAGGGATACAAGAGCACTCCATTTCGCACAATTCTTCCTGATGATATGAAACCGTGGGGAGTGGCTGATACACCTAAAGGCTGTGCAACCACTCAGCAGGACCCTGATAGGCTGCAGAGCTGGGCTGAGAGAAACCTACTGAGGTTCAACAAGGGCAAGTGTAGGGTCCTGAACCTTGGAAGGAATAACCCTACTACCAGCACAGGTTGGGGCCTGACCTTCTAGAGAGCAGCTCTGTGGAGGATGGAGTCTTTGTGGATGACCAGTGGACCATGAGCTGGCACTGCCCTTGCAGCCAGGTGGGCCAATGGTATCCTGGAGTGCATCAGGAAGTGTGGCCACCAGATCAAGGGAGGTGATCCTGCCCCTCTGCTTGGCCACATTTGGAGTATTGTGTTCCGTTCTGGTTTCCACAGTTCAAGAAAGACAAGGAGCTGCTGGAGAGGGTCCACTGGAGGCCAGAAAGATGATTTGGGGTGAAACATCTCTCTTGTGAGGAGATACTGTGGGAGCTGGGCCTCTTTAGTCTGGAGAAGATAAGACTGAAAGGGGATCTCATTAGTGCACATGAATATCTCAAAGGGAGTGCCAAGAGCATGGTGCCAGACCCCTTTCAGTGGTGCCCAGCAATACAACGTCGAGCAATGTCCATAAACTAAAACACAAGAAATTCCACCTCAACATGAGGAAGAACTTTTTTACATTGAGGGTGGCAGAGCACTGGAACAGGCTGCCCAGGGAGGACATGGAGCCTCCCTCTCTGGAGACATTCCAAACCCACCTGGACATGTTCCTGTATAACCTGGTTTAGGTGACCCTGCCTTGTGGGGGAAGAGGGGTGTTTCGAATAGATGATTTCCAGAGATCCCTTCCAACCTTGACGATTCTGTGATTCTTAGAAAGCACCCAGTACATCAACATAACAGTGTATTTGTCCACTGGGTTTAGTCATCCTGATCTTACCATTTCAATAGCTGTAGTTTCTATCTTCTGCTGTTCTCATACTCTTCTCTTTTAATTCCAGTTGTAGCCCAGTGCATTGGCTATTTAGAAAGTCTTGAGTTAAAGGAGCTAAGATATCCCGTATGAGCTATCATTCTTGTCCTGAAGGTTAACTTGCACTTTATTCCCACTTGAAAAAAAATTGTCTCTGGGAATTACTCCCTCTTCTGAACCTTATGTTCTAGGGCTTGACAGATTTTAGGTTAGAGTATAACTTCTATCTACTCTGCCACACAGATTAATTTTAAATTGCTTCACTGGGAAGGGCTAAGGAACGTGAAAGAGTCCTATTGTCAGTGGACTTTAGTGATTTGGGCTTTAGTGATTTGGGCTTTAGTGATTTGCACTAATTCGAATCTTTATGTGAGTAAACAGTGAAATAAAAATGTTTCTGAACTCCCAGTTATTTACACATTTTCTCTGCGAATATGTCTAGGTCAACATGACAAATGATTCTGCTCAAAATTTTCTTATGGCAGTGTCTGATCCAGTTAGAATCTCTTCAGAGGACATTAATACATTTATCCTCTAGCAATCCTGAGGGGAAAAAAAAAGTTGTAGAAACCTCAACCAGAAACTCGTATCTGTGATGAAATGATGGGATTTATTCTGGTAACCAAAGGGCATATATCCATTCAAAACTCTCTACTTAGTGACCATGGGAGGGCTAGTCGCCCTAAAGCACAGGAATTTAAATTCTGTCAGGTACGGAAAGTGAACTGTCCCCAGGAGCGAGGAGTATTGACTTAACTCTTTGATTCAGTTGCTGAGGTGTGATGATCAATTTGAGACTTTAAAAGTACTGTCTGAATGAGGACTTTATGCTTTTTATCTTTTGTGTACGGGCCATATTTGAGATTGGGTCTCCAAATTCCAGAGGATATAATTGCCAAGTGTAGTTAAGTGTTTTCAAAACCCACCAGACACCTCTGTGCATCTTACAATATCTAAACAGCTTTGCAGTATTGTCTAAAGGAGCTTATGGGGCTCTAGATGAATTTGAGGACAGAACTGGGAATGGATCCAAGATCATTTGAGGCCCAGTTCAGCACATCAGCACAAATCATCTTCCTCCTGAAATTTACTTCAGCTGTGCTACAATTCTGTGCTCAATTCATTAATTTTTAAAAACAGGTACTATATACCTAAGAGTGAGTTTAAGATTTAATATCTTATTATTTATTGATCACATTGAGATCTTCATTAAAAACACTATATGGCCCTGAGTGTGCCCTTAAACTTACTTGAAACCAACATATTTTAATGACTTGGCATAGTTGCTCCCATTTTCTCCGGTGAGGGAGCAATTTCATATTCAGTATGTCCACAGTATTATTCAAGCACTCCACTGACAACACTTCGCTCCACTAACAACATTTGTAAACAAAACAGTACTAGAGAGAGCATTTTTTTTTTAGTCAAGATAGTCTAGTGACACCAGTAATAATTTTCAAAAATTCACATTCTAAGGCAGAGCAGACATCCACAGAGGACATCCAAGGTTTGGGGTTTTTTAAAATCTGATTACATCTTGGTTTTACAAATGGTGCCAAGTATTTTGCCTCCCATTTTCATGCCTTCAGGATTAATTAGAATGCCCCTGATAGTCCTTCCAGTATTTTAAATCTTCTAAAAAAATCAAAGTATGTGAAAGAGTATAGTTTACATTACTGTAGTTTTCTCAGGAAAAGTCCTCTGTTTAGAGAAAATAAGGTAAGAGGTACTAACTGTATACAATCCATGATAAGTGTTACTGAAACTGCAATAAGCATTGCAGATTCATTCATTGTGGTAGTAGCAATCTGAAAGCTCGATACAAAATGAAGAACTTCTGTTGTCAAGGTCAAGTGATAGCCCAGCTTCTATTTTTATTAATTAATCAGTTTGGCTATCTAAAGACATTCTGTCCCTGCAGAATTAAAAATTCTGGACTGAGTTCTCCAGGGCAATGTTTCAGTCCTGTTGCTCCAGGGGTAGAGAAAGTTTTACAGTTGAGATCTCTCTCATTCTCAAGAGAAAATATGGTAATTCTACAGTATTGGTATTACCTTCATAGCAAGGGTTAATAAATGCCCTAATTAGACTCATGAAAATGCAGAAGGAGTCATGTGAAGTTCTGCACAACAGGACATTAAGATATAACTGAGACTGGGAGAAATGTCTCATTTAAAAGAAGACAAACATTGCAAAGGCACCAAATATGGGAAATTTGAGTAGGTTTGTTATGAAAATCACAGCTTACTAAAGATCCAACCAATCCAATAAAAATCCAACCAATGATGTATCATGGCTTTTTTTGATGTCACATGCATTTGATATACAGCTATTTTAGTATCTTTTACTAAGTCTATATAAGTTACATGTTATACTAAGTTATATATTTGGAGGTCTGAAGGAGTGCTACTGTAAAATTCTACATATATACAGTTGAAGGGAATTTAATAGACTAAGTTGTGTGTGGAAGATTTCCTTCAGCATTAAAAGAAATACTCTCAGATGGAATTGGATTGAGACTTCATTTGTCATAAATGGCTGGCTGTTCCCTGCTCTCATGTTCCTCAATATGTCTGTGTCACAGGAGATATTGCCTGACAATTGCCTGACAATTGCAGAGTTTGAGACTCCAAGGACCATGTAGAGCTTTTTTTCAACCTTGACAAAAGCTGCTCAGCTTGCTAACACTTTTTTTTTTTCTTTCTTTCTTTTTTCTTTTTTTTCCCCCCCTTTAGATCCTGGCCTGATTAAGAGGGTGGTGGTTTTATCACATAAGATTTTGTGGCTAGGTAGAATTGGAAAGTCCCCTTGTCGAGAATCTGAACATTTGATCCTTCTTTCATTCAAAACTCTCCCTTAAATTCCTTTTATTCCTTTTGTGGTATGGCTGGACAATAATATTGGATTGAAAGTGTGTGGGTTTTTCAATACTTCCTTTCTTCCCCTTCCTGTTTTCAGATATATTCAAAACCTGAGACCAAGAAAAACCTGGATATTTTTAGAGTCAACTTTTTAATCAAAAGTAGGAAGTTCTGGAATTTCAGTGAACTTCAATGAATTGCAGAGGCATAGACTGGGTAGTGCTGAATTAAAGTGTCAGCTCTATTGTCTTCTGATCGATAAGATCCCTTAAAGAACCGAGAGAGAGAGAGAAAAGAAGAAAAGTAAGTAATTTAGAGAGCAACACTGTAAATGCAGCAGTCATGATGGTTTGAGTGCAAAGTCTGTGACTAGAGCTGCAGTAAAAGAAATGGAGGCAAACACAGCCCCAAAAGAAATAAAATATCCAGAAAATGTATTTTTTTTCTATCAACTGTGCCATACACTACACAAATTAGCAATAAATTATTTTTTCCAAGAATACTAAGTATGATATGAAACAGGAAGTAACACTGAATGGTTTGATAGATATGAAACAGATGTTCAGTTAGAAAAAGGATAGTAATGGGGGGTAATAAATTGCTCTGCTGTATTAATAGCCTGTCACCAATGGGATACACTAAGGCCATAGCAGGTATTTGCAGGTGAATACTTTACCTTTTTCTTTTTTAAGAAAGAGAATGTAGTTGGATGACTCCTGATTAAACTTGTCAGGACTTAACTGTAAGCCCTTTCTATGTATCAGTAACAAAACTCCCTGTCCTTGACCTTTCTATATGTTTTTCATTTAATGTTTTTGCAGGAGAAAGGGGTGGGAGGGAGTGACAGGAGAGAACAGAAATGGAAGGGGAGGATAACAGGAAAGGAGATGGTGTATTCAACAGATACTGAGAAAACAGATTTTTTTCCTGTTTCTGCCACTAAATTTATATATGACTGGGCTAGTAAGATGCTGTTTTGGGCTCTAATATGCTGGAGTCTATGTCTTAAGGATTATTTGTTTCTTAGGTACAAGAAGTACAGAAGAGGTATAAATACATCAAATCTCTCATTTGAAAGTGGTTTAGACTAGCCATCTTTTTAATGGCTGCTCTTGTAGATAGAAATGAACCTCTTTTGGGTTGTGATCCAGCAAGGTCCTGAATTTTATTGTTGTCTTCAAGGAAGAGTCAGATTCAATGGGTCCATGTTCAAAATTAGAGGTATGCCCAAATGAGTGACTGAATGACAGCCTCATTAGCAGTATTTTTAAGTGCTTAAGAGCTTCAGTATTTCGTGAGTCACATTTTGAACAGCTACATTTTTTAGAATTAAAGAATTTTGTTCCATCTTGCATGTAAAAAAATTATAGACCCCTAATACTATGCAAATATACTTTATGATTCATATCTGCAACAATATCAGCAAGGAAAAAAAAGACTGTATAAAATGAAAGACACAATAAGATATGTCAGATAAGATTTTAAAAGCTTGCCAGTGAGGAAGAACTGAAAATCCTACACTTGAAATCTAAAGATAGAATATTGTCTCTAGTGTTGGAATTACTTTGGCAGTGTGTTTGTCAAACTGTTACTAGAAAAAATATGGCTGCTCTTCTTCCTAGAGTCTGCATTACCTTGATGGTTTTATCTGTTATACGTATAGGACTGTGCTGAATTTTAGGAGATCTGAATGTGGCTGAGGATGAGCAAGCAGCTATAGCCTGCAAGCATTCTTCTCAAGACTTCTGTAGGAGGTCTGAGCAAAAGAGAGTATCTGATTAATCCCCCTGTCCCAAACCAGCCACAGGAAGTCATTGCTTCTGGTATGTCTGGGCTTGACAGATGTCTGTCGGATCATTGTGCATTAATGTCCAAACATCTCTGAAATTTTCAAGATACAGATGTAAGGAGCAAGATAAAATGTCAAAGTGACACTTTTTGTAAGAGAATAACTGAGAAAGTGACATGAGACAAGAGCTCTCAAGATGCTTATATTTTTCTTGAAGGTTTGACTTTTCCATGTGTTAATATTTCAGCCTGTTACTCAAAAACCAACAGCATGAGACACTGCTTGATGTTGGCTACACTGAACAAACTTGGAAAGCAAAGCACAGCAGCAAAGATCCTTATATGGCTTCACGGAACACGAACCTCATTTTTAAAGAACTGGCTCTGTAGCCTGTCTACATCTTGACAAATGATTTAAACGAACCAGCTGCTGGTACTTCCAGGTACTTCTTTCCATGCTTTCTTCTTTCCATGCTTTAATAAATTGCGTGGTTGCTGTTCAGAACCTTTATGCAGCCAAATGTATTTTTCAGAGTGTAGATAGAAGACTGGTGTGCAGGATGGTTCTGACTTTTGTAATAATGAAGGGATTGGGAGCAGCGGTGCCGGTAGCAGCCGAGCCAAGAGGGAGCCCGGCTGAGCCGAAGGGGGCACAGCGAAGTGGTGGGAAAATGGCGACCCCACAGCGCAGGGGAGCGTCGGAAGTGTCGGCACAGGCGGAACCGAGCCCGGCGGAGCAGCGCTGTGACCCTGACTCGGACGGCCCAGCTTCTGGGGGCTTAGTTTGTCTTTGTTTTTTCATGGCTTTCAGGCTGGGGGTGGGAAATGCCAGCTGCAGGAGCTGCCACACCATCTTGCCCTTGTTCCCAAGGACCATGTGTGTGGCGCGCAGGAGTGGCCACCATGTTGCCTTCGTGTGGGGGAGCCACACAGATGTGACCTACGGGAAGCATCCACCTGCCATCTTGCTTCTGTTCCTAGTGGTAAACACCTTTTTTTGGGTAAAACACCTCCTCTTTTTATAAGGTTTTGCTGCTAATATTGCTGTTTTTATTGTGTGTGTATTATCCTTGCTTTGTGCTTTCAGTAAATGGTGACCCTTCCCCTATATTCTCTGCTTTTTGTCCCTGCTTTACCAGAAAGGGTGAGAGAAGGGGAGTGGACTATTTGGAGTTTAATTTCTGTCTGATGCTAAGACCAGCACAAAATGTCACTGCTATGAATTCACAAGTACTTTGGTAGTCTTTCTGTCACTTTGGCCAGTGGGCTTAAAGTGAATAGGACAGAAAGAAGTAACTGTTTTTTCTTTTGCAGTCTCCAGAGTGAATCTTCTGCAGAGGGAAGGAGACAACTAATTTCAATCTAAATAGCAAGTCATATATTAAAAAATTATATTACTCTCAATGTTAAAAGGGCCAAGAGCATGGATAATTATTCCTTAATGGATGTTCTTAGAGACATTTGATCCATTCTTTCCCACTCTCCCCTCTTAGACACTACACGGAATAGAGCTAGATTAAGAATTTGAATGAATTCTTGTTTGCTTTCACTAAAAGCCCTACAGATTTTGCCATTTTTTCCCCTTCCCTGTTATCTCTTTTCTACTTGCACTGAATGGTGGTTTGTAAAGAACTTTTCTACTATACTTGATCTATTCTGTGTAATGATTGGATTTATTGGGTAGGATATAATTTTAAGCAGAAAAGTCCTGAGCAATGTTTATTTGGTGAGATCCCTAGAGGGATATTCTTGGGGCAAGAATAGGGCCTGATCTGTTCAAAGAGGGTATCAAAGAAAACAACGAGAACTCAGACCCGGCATACTTTGCAGTTTGAATTTAGATAAATACTGAAACAACCACAAGAAACAGACAGAAAGACTACTGTTTTTCCTGGCTGAGTAGAGAACCTTCCCAGCAGAGGCAAAATATCACTGATGCAGTGATGGCTTCTGATAAAAATGGTTGCTGCAGATCTGAAGTTCTGAAGATCCCTTTATTAACAAGGTGTTTGATGCTTTTGTTTAAAACTAGATATGCCACAGAACCTACACATCTCTAGCTGTGTATTTTTTATTCTGAAAAAAAATGTATGCACTACCATACAATGGCAAAGAAAATCTTTATTTCCAGATGTTCATAGATCACATTTAAGTACCTGCATACTAGAACTGAATGATTATAATAGAGAAGAGTCATTTAAATTCAGAGACTGAGATTGTATTTTAATGGCAAAAATCCATTTGAAAGGGAACCACTCCTCCCTGGCCCTGTTAGGGGAACAATTTCTGAGAGAGGACAATTTGGTGGCTGAGTAAATGCACATGTGTAGCTGCTGCTTTGTAATAAAAGTAATGAGCCCTATGTTGCTCTTCTCTGTGAATATCAGATTAAAGTCTGGTAAATTCAATTTATAATTAAAATATAAGTTATCAAGAGATAATTTGCTACAGTTTTGTATTTAGGTTTCTTTTTCTGTAACTTTGTTATCAGCATTTTGCTCCTAAACTAATTATCATAAATTTTAAAGTCTTTTTTGCAAGCTTGGGATTAATTCCTGTTCAAGCAAGAATTCACAAGAATAGTTTTGATGTTGTTCAGCTTTTTCAGTAAACATTACATACTTTTATCCAAACATCCTTTGTTTATATTTTCTGTGCTTTTTTTTCTCAGTTCAACACAGAAATACCTATGTTCAAGGTAATCAGCACTTAAGTGGTGGCTCTTGTTTTGAGAATCCTTCAGACTGACCCTCTGGTAAGATCAAGGCTTGTTCATAATGGGCAAGTACTGTTTTATGAACAAGGCACTGAGTTGAGAAGTAGTGATAGTGATGTACTTGAAGTTCTCTTTATGGTGCTCCTTCACCCGGGTCTGTGATATTTCAAGCCCATAAATGCAATACCGAATCTTGACTAGCCCTGAATTCACATCTGGTTTTGTAGATGGGTCTGAGGCCACCTATAATATTTAACTTCATTTTTATGTCATTCTGCATTCTGAATCAAAACAAATTTAAGCAGAAGATCTCAAAAGAATGAGATAAGGGTATCCTCTGATCAGTTTTAATCATATTTTGACTTAGAACAATCACTGGCATAATTTGTGATGCAGTTACATACTCCCTGTGTCCTTACAAACAAAAGTCCCATTAGCTTCAGTTGCAAAAGAAATGCTGAAGGGTGAGAATCTTCATGTGAATACAGAAATGCAGGAAAAGAATGCTCCTGGGAGTCTTGAGGATTTTCACAAACAATGTATTGCAGAAAAACAAAATTTTGGCGGTAAATATTGTAAATGTGTTCTTTTGAGAATTGGATCATGGCAGGGCTTTTTGCTGGGAGGCTCTAACTCTCAGTGTTTCTCATCATCTTATGAAAACTTACGATATTTAAAAAGCCTGGCTGCTTTTTAAAGATATGTAAGGCCAGAAAATCAATTAGTGAATCAAGATAAGTAATGGTAAGTATCATCAGCCTGGAACTTTGTTCAAACTTCAGTTTTTCTATACCTATGTTCACAGCAGAGACAGTAATCTCAAATTCACACTTTTGATTTAGAAGTAGACATCACATATCTGTAAGACCCAGAAAGAGCACTTCTTCCCAGGTTGTTTGACTGGGGGAAATTAATCCAAGCAAACAGATTAGCATTACACTCCCGTGGCAGTGAATGTAGTTAATGAATTTGACAATAACCTGAACCACATCTAATCAAATTGAAATGAAATTATTATTATCAAATGATAGTGTATAACTCCAATTTTTAAATGGAATTACATCAAATATTAATTTAACATAAAATGCAGGGGTAATTTCTCTTGGATCATGGTCAAAAATTAAGGTTTATTCACTTTCACAGGAAGAGTGTCAAAATTCAATCACCCTTTTGTTTTATTGATAACCAGAATTCCATTAGACCTGGCCAGAGGAAAGGGAAGATGAAACATGCCAGCTTTTTATCTCCATGTTCATACTTCTTGCAAGTGAAAGCATAAAATGGGATTCTGCAAACCTCCTCGGGTATCTTCTCTAAAACTGCTGTCAGGATTCTAGAATGCCTTTCTACAATTTCAGCTGCTAATCTACTCTATGTGATAGCTACAGTTACAAATTATTGGTTGCATGTTTTGCTATTCTAGGTCAACTGCACCAGTACATACAGAAATTTTTGCCCATCATCTGGCATGATTCTCTCCTGACAAATTCAGCATTTCATTGGGAAGAATAAGAATTCAAATCCTGATATAATCAGGTGTTCATGTAAAAATCTTTTTGCAGCTCTGTTAACTTTCTTCTGATGGCGGCACTGAAACAGCCATTTCCGATGTACTAGGGACAAGAACAGGTATGTTAGGTAGTGCTGCTCAGGGTCTGTGTAGTCAAACAATTTAGTGCTCTGATGCTATTAAGCACTTACTTTACAGTAGTTTAGGACCAGTCAGTCTCTTCTCTATGGCGTCAAAGCTTTATTTAATTGCTTGTGCTCTCTTTAGATGGTTAAAGCATAACCTAAAACAATTTTCCAGTTTGGACTGTGTAGTATGTTATACAGGTTTATCAATGTTATCTTATGATAATCCCCTTCGCCCAAGGTATTCAGATACCAAGTCTTACATAATGCCTTTATAAAAATTTCCATGTAAATGCCAGTTTTACATACAGGTACATGAAGTCACAGAGCTCCACTTGAGCATAAATTCTGTCTCATGATATCATAGAGGTTTTCTTTTTCTTTTTTTTTGGTATGTTTGGCAATCTTTTTTGCAATCAGGCGTTTTAGTTAGCAGGACACAATGCCACATGAAGTGGAACCCTCTGAAACTCAGTACAGTTAATGGAGGCAAATGTGAGTATAAGGATCCACTGGCACAGAAACACCTGAAGACAAAGTGCTTCAGTGGATATATATAGGTAGTAACATTGAATCAAGTTGAGATTGATTTTTTTTTTTCCGTAATTTGTGTATTTGGTGCCCATGTTGTGATAGAGAGTGAGCAAGACAGCCATGCTGCCAAGCAAAGGGGAGTAGTGCTGCCAGAGAAAGCAGCTTTGTTGGTACAGCCCTGCCTCTGGCTCTGCAGCACTGACACTGCACAATGGGCCAAAGGACAGAATATGTGAAAAAGCCTTGTTTGTCTGCTCTATATCTCTTACCCTTTACTTAGTGTCAGATTTATTTTTACTTACACATCCATGTTTACTAGATGCAGAAGAGTGATTGAACCATTATTTGTTTAAGAACTGAAAATATTTTCTATCTCTGATTTCTAGAAGAGCATTTAAAGAATTTTCAGGCTTAAAACAAATTTAAATTTCTAATCTCCACATCACTGCACAATCAAATATATGAATACGTAATTACTTAAACTTGGATATACATTTCTTTATGTATCTAGAACGTGTTACAAGAGAAGCATCAACTCAGTGGGTTGCTTTCATGTGATTTCAACACAGATACTTGAAACTCAGATTTCTTTGTGCCTAGCAAGAACACTTACGTATGTTAAAGAAACAACAGCTGTTTGCAGCTTATCTAAAAGATTATGAATAGATTAAAAAAGATATTTTTCATCTTTCATATAATCTCCACATGAGTAATCAAGAACAATGTGAAGCGAAGGGCAGTGGATGAAATTCTTAAACATCTTAAGTCAGTGGGAATTGTATTATTGACTTTAATGGGACCAATATTTTAACTTATACATTGAAGTTCCAACCCTTATGGAAATGCAACAGGCAGGTCATTAATCATAACCATATAGGGTTACACTAGTACAAAACTGTGCAGACTTCTGATATGAAAAGTTATTGTTTTCTTTGTACCCATGGGAGAGTGTGGTGATAGTACTCACAAAACAGTTAAATTAAAATGGGGCTTCTTATTCAGAATGGAAAACGTATGCTGATTGCAGCAAGAAGTACTTCTTGTTTTGCTTTTTTAGAGAAATACAGTTAGGAACCACAGCCTAAGCCTGAACCTAAAAACTAACTTAATTTCTTTGTATGTCCTACAGCTCTTATATCAACAGCCATTACCTTAAGGTTAAGACACATGTAACACTAGATATGAAATTAATATGGATTCTTTGAAACAGAAAGGTTATTTTAAATTACCACTGTTCACAAATATGTTAAATCTTTAAAACTGAAGGTATGCACTTTTGCAAAAGCACTGTGAAATGCTGTTAGTAATTTGGAAGCATTTCCTGCTGATAGCCAAAATATCACAAAGGAATATTAAATAACTTCTGAATCACGGGGTTCATGCTTCATCCTCCATTACAAATTTTTGAGGTACAAACTAGATGATTTTCAGTTTTAAGAAAGTACTTTAAAATGTTTTATTGGATGCTAATAGTAATTATAGTATTTCTGTAACTGCCAAATTATAAAGCTAGGAGAATAATAATTACAAAAGTAAATGCATAGACAAGAGAGTCTCTCATTAGTTTTTCAAACTGGATTTTTAATATGCTGTTTTTCTAAGGAGTCATCTATTACTGCTTTTACTATTAAACAGATTCTTAGATAGTATGATGATCAGAATGATATAATTATCCAGGATGACAGACTGAACTTTGAAAGATAAGGATGGCTTACATAGTATTGTTTGTTTCCAAACTTGAAACAAGATAATATCTTGAATATGCTTTGCAGGATAAAAAGATATATCCTAGGGAAAATACTTCTCCTATTAAACTGAGATGGAGTAAGTGTACTGGGATATAAAAATAAGTTATTCTCCACCAAATTGTAACTATTTACAGCATTCTAAATTTCTTTTATAACATTCAAATAAAATCATCCTGTTCACTGAAAAAGTGTTCAAATATGCAAAATTTTTCATATATCTTGCAAATTTTAGGTCAGTTTTGAACTGTTGCCAAAAACATTAGGAGACTGCGTCAACCTATTGCAGGAAGGCAGGCAGAAAAAAAAAATTAATCTAATGTAGCTTTATGAAACCCCTTGAGGGGATATAAAGTCAAATACCGCTGAATACTACAGGCGACTACTCGGTCAGGAAAAATGCGTTTTTCTATTATTCTGTCTACAGATTCATCTACAATCTTTATCACTCAACCTCTTCACTTACCCACAGCTGTAAAAATAGCTTTCAGTCTGAAACACCGAAAAAGCTAACACAGCTGGAAAAATGAAGCTTGCTCAGTGATTCTATGATTTTAAAAGGATGTTATGTAAAATTTCCAACACCAGTGGAAGGAGAGTAGTCTTCATTCTGCCCCACTTCCTTTGCACAGTAGGAAGCGTTGTAATTGATTTTGTCCTTAGTTTACCAATGTGCCTTTCTGTTACCAAAAAAGAAATGGTGACAGAGATATTATACCATTGTGCTTTCATTCATAAGTATAGATGCAGGACTCATACTACTATTCAAGTACAAAATGCTTTAGCCATGAACCAATAGAAGAAGATGCCTGCTGTGAAGACAATTTCAAAACATGGCAGCAGTGTTTTGCTACAGCCAGGCAGATAATGAAATGTCATCAAGTAGGAATAGTAAGAAGCAAATAAGATATATTCAAGTACCCCAAATAACCTGTGGGACAAAAGTTCTTTTCTGTATATGTAATGCTGCTTCTCTCTGAAAATGTTACTTGTTTTAAAAAATGGCCACAGGGAAAAAATCAGGCAGAAAGCACCGTTTTAGTTTTGGTGCAGGTGACCCAGTACTTCCAAGATGTGTTTCTGTTCCAGTTGAACTCGGTCTTTGGAATGCTGCTCAGGCAGCTGGTGTATCCTGCCACTGCATGACTGCCACTGCGGCCATGCTCATCCCTCAAACTCAAGGAAAAGGCCTCTGAGATTTCAAAGCCTGGTGGCTTAGGTGCAGACCCAGCTTCAGGGATTTGATACAGTTCTTAGGTAATGTTACCTCCTCCTCTGACACATCAGCACCTTTAATTACTTTTTAGAATTACTTTAAAGTATAGTTTATCATTTGAACATTTTTATGGTTGGCCATAGAGGTTAAGCAAAGATATTGCAGTGTTATCATTCTGAACCATGGCATTGCCTTCCTAAGAGAATTAGGTTAGTTCACATAACAGAGCATATAGAGGCTGCTTCAATCTTCATGGAGGAATTACATGATAGTTACACCACGAAAAAATTTGCTTTTGTAGTTTTTCAGTAGTGTGTTTCAAAATAGCCTCTTGTGAAATGGTCTTTCTCTGCTGTTGCTTTCTTGATGGTTTTTTTGATTGCTGTGTTAAACAAAAGATAGGCATCAGCAAGATACACAATTAAAATGAGCACATAAAAGGGGATTACTTTAAAGGAGGATTATGAGGGGGATTCTAAATCTAGCTATATAAATAAGGGCTACAGATGTAACCCAGTGCATTCATTAATCTGATTGGCAGAAATAATGTAGCAGCCAGCTGAGTAATGTTGAAATTGTTTTCCTATAGTGTGCACTTTATCAGATGTATGCTAAAGAATTCCAGCTCTATCCAGTGTCACCTTGACACACTGTGTTGGTGCAACTGGCCTGAAGAAAGGGTATTTGGGAAGTGAATCTATAAGCTTTGCTGTAAAAAATCTGACAATCTTTCTGTCCTTCTTATACACAGACTGATAGAAATGGAACAGACTATGAATAATTTTGATGACTGATTCAACTAATGCTCTACTAGCTTTAGATTTCTTTCTGTTCTTTGCACTATTTCACCTCTGTGTATGGCTGTGCCATCTCCTCTGGATTTCTGGACATACGGGTGGCTTCCCTACCACTCTACTTTGCCTGCTTTATCTTCCCAAGATCATGCCACTAGTAAAAGGCGAGAATTCACAAAGATACAATTATTTCTAGCATAGAAATTGACAAAGATGACATCAATCTGTGTAACAGTTTTGGAGCATGTGCTGCTATGAGGTAAATGGCTCTGCATTTAAGGTAATACTGGAAAAAAATGCAGCTACATTCTTACCACCATCTAAACCCATGTCACTGTGAATCTGAATTGCCCATCCTGCAGTTCAGTATTTCTGTCTATGTAAAAGATGAGAAAAGAGAAGTCACAGTGATTTGAGAGGTGTATTTGAATAGAACTGGCCACCCATGTCCAATCTGGAAACTGGGGTAGCCACAAAAATTGATTTCTTCCAAGCATGCTTCTGTCAGTGGGAGAGGGCAGCCTGAAAAATACTACGCTGCTATTTGTGAAGAGCTTTCAGAGCCCCTTGCTTAGCTGGAAATGCTTTGAAAAGCAAACTAGCTGTGCTACACGTCTGAGGGAAGCAGAAGGCAACAGCAGTTACCTTTTCAAAATTTTGACCCTAGGAGGGCAACTTGAATAGCAGAACTCAGAAGCCAAGTACTTGATGAAGTATTTTCATTCACCTTTTGCTTTGTCTTTTGATTCCTGTAATGTAAGTGGTAAGATAAAAAAATGAACTAAAAGATACAACTGATACTAGCCCATCAGTTAATGATACAGGAATCCAGCTGCTGACACTGCTACCTGTATTTTGCCTCTATTCTGGCAAACAGATTGGCAAAGTCTTTAGTTAGCATTAAATTCAACTGGATAGTTTAAAAGACTCCATGACAATTAATTAGCTCAAGGCCCATTCCAAGCATGAAACAGTTGCACAATGTCTAAGAATGAAGATTCCTGAAGCAATAAAAGTAATTTAATCCGTTCAAAAAAGTGGAATGGGTCTATTCCCAAAGAAAATTTCCTTAACAGCCCTGTAGCTGTAAACTGCTGTAGTCTGTGGATTTGAAATCCAGTTTTCTTCCTTTTAATAGTTACATAGCTGTAGCAACAGTTCATATGGTCTTGCTTCTCTTTTCTTCCATGGCCAATAAACCAGAGTATATTTACAGTGATGACTTAAGTGCCTAAAGTGACATTCAGGTCACTCAGCTGAAACCAGAACTGATGGAAGATGGAACTGAAAATCGCACTTCTAGGTGTCTTTCTTTTTGTAAAGGTTCCTTTCAGAAGAGGAATCTCAGGCTATCTGTTTCATCTTGTACACTATGTGTACAAATCTGAATTATCTCGAAAATTATCATATGCCTATTTTATGTGATTACTTAGATACCTATTGTCATGTAAACCATGCTTAATATATAAAGAAAGCTGTATAATATCACAAAGGCATTTCCAGTTGGGCTTTTTGAGTACTGGAAATAATAGAAGTTAACACATTATGGCTTTCTATATTATTTTTGCCTTTGAAAGAAATACAAACTTTAAGTATTTCAAACAGTTCAGTCCCATCTGGGTGCTCTGGTGACTAATGACTCCTGTACTCAGGTTCCAATCTTTCCATCACTGAGGGCACTAATAACATCTAGACCCTCTGCATGTAGTTGCCTGGAACTTTTAGATTCTTAATAGCTGACAGGTTTACTTTAATCAAATCTGGCTAAGATTAATCTTTAAAAAAATCACTGTGATTTTTTTGAGGAGGGCAGGGAAGCAAAAGCTTCTGTGAATAATTTTTTTTTATATATCCATAAGAAATAAGCCTTAAAACAATGGTGCTAGCACCATATTTCCATAGCTTATTCTTTATATATGGTGATTGACTTCTTCTTTATGGAACCTTTGCTCTTGGTGTCTTTGAAAACCTTTTACATTTTCATATTCTGGTGACACCAGTGATATTTTCTGTTGACTTGGTGTCAAGAAGCTGTGCATCCAACACTTAGGAAATGCAAGCTTGAGAATTCCTTTCCCCTCCTTACTCTTCCTGTACCTTACAGCTTCTTCTGGGAAACCCTTGCTGCAGAGATCCTTCCTGTCTAGTTAAATCAGCATGAACTTCCTAGGCAGGTCAGAAGGGAGCAATCTTTCAGTTAAGCGGTGATGTGTTTTGTCAAGTGATATATTTCCTTGGTGTATGGGGGCTGTGACCTAAATTTTGACATTTTAATTTTTTACTATTCATCTGTTTTACATGTGAAGCTCGTGTATTCAAGTAATTTCTAAACCATCTGGGTTCTGCTGTTGGAATGAACGGTGGTTTTTTTGTCCATTAAGTATTGTTTCTGCTCACATAGCTGTTATCAGTATTTTTTGTGACAAGTTCTTGCCGAAATTCTACTGGAGATCAACAGTCTTGTGTGATGTTCCTCAACATGCTTAACATGTCCTTCTTGTTTGGAAAGTCACCAGCAGAAATATAATTTCTATTTTGGATGTGTGATGTGCTGAAGTTAATGGAAAGCTGTGTGTGTTTTGCGACTCTCAAAAGTCTTAAAATAAGCCTTTAATGTAGCCCTATAAAATAACTCTTTAAGTATGAATTCAAACTAAAACCATATGTTAGTCTATATTTGTAACTGTTTTTCATAAGACCATAAGCAGAGAGATATTCTACTAAAAAAAGTGTAATAACAAATTTATCTGTGTGCTTAGCTGTTAGGGTATTATAAACAGCATTTTTGGTTTATGTCAGTTTAGCATTCATTCTTGCAATCTCTTTTCTGGTTACATGTATTTTTTCCTCAAAAGGTACCAGTAAAGACAGTGAACACTTTTTTTGTTAATTTTTTTTACCCTGTAAGTAGACCATGAAGCTTTGGTGAGACAGCCTGTCAATCTTGTGTAGAATTTTTGTGAGCCCCTGGTTCAGAAGGTCAGTGTTGAAATTCTACTCCATTTCACATATGTATGGCCGTATGCTGCCATCTGTCTGCTCTGCAGTTGGGAGTTAATAGTGCACCATTAGTGTTATGTACCAAATTGCAGCTATTTTTTGTGTTTCTGAAAAGCTGTTAAGGCTTCTGATTTACTATTTTATCTCATATTAAATCAGTTTTTCGGTCTGCTTTGGCTCTTTGTAGGAAAGCAAATTGTAAGGCTGAAAGGTTTGATATCTCTAAACAGGTTATTTTTTCTGCCCCAAATAATGCTATTTTTATAATTTTTTATAGAATGCAAGAAGAACTGAATTAGTGTTGTCTGTGATATCTGTCATTCTCAAATTATTATTTCGTCAGTGTACCACCATATTCCAAAATACTATATGATAACTCGAAATGTTGATTCAAGCCAAAGCCTGTGATGGACTTTTATTAACTCACTTATTGTAAAAGTCTTGAGACTGAATTGAGACTGACTAGCAACCTACTAAATCTGTATATTAAAGACTGTTATACATTATTTTTGTGACAAAAATTGTAAGGGGAGAAACAAATGGCGTGTTGTGGTTTAAACCCAGCTGGAAACTAGGTACCGTGCAGATGCCCGCTCACTCCCCTCCATTCCTACCCGCCCTGGTGGGGAGTAGATTTGGGAAAAAAAAGCAAAACTCATTGGTTAGACAAGAACAGTTTAATAATGGGAAAAATTATAACAACATTAATAATAATAATAACAACAATAATATTATTAATAATAACTGTGATGAAAATGAGAGAGAGAGAGAGGAATAAAACCCAAGAGAAACAAGCACACTTGCTCACCACCTGCTGATCAATGCCCAGCCCATCCCCGAGCAGTGATCAGCCCCTCCCAGCCAACTCCCCCCAGTTTCTGTACTGAGTGTGACCTCCCATGCTGTGGAATATCCCTTTGGCCAGTCTGGGTCAGCTGTCCTGGCCATGCTCCCCCCAGCTCCTTGGGCAGCTTCTCACTGATGGAGCATGGCAAACTGAAAAGTCCTTGACTATGGGTAAGCACCACTTAGCAACAACCTAAACATCAGTGTGTTGTTAAAATTGTTTTCATATTAAATTGGAAGCGCAGGATTAAAACAGCTACTATGAAAAAAATTGTCTGTCCTAGCTGAAACCCAGACATGGCACAATATTTTTGTAAGTTTCATAAACTTATTCCTTTTTTTTTTCAGATGTTAACATTTCAGTCTTGCTTAGGTGCCATTCTGTCCATACCAAGTACACGGTGAATACAAAATACTTTGTATAGCTCGCATCACATCTGTTAGACCATGTCAACAGTAAGGAAAAATTTAATGATTTCATATTAGAAAAATAGATAATTTGACAAATTTTGAAATTTATCAATTTCAACCTTGAAATTGTCAATATTGTCTTTAATACTTATTGCTTATAATTGGACTGTATTTTAGTGAATTCATGTCTTGAAAAAATAAGAAATGAGGATATGTATTTTTCAAGCAGGAGGACTTGTTTTTATGTAGGTCCTGTGTCCGAGATTTTAATTTCTACTCCAAACTATTTAACCAAAAAAAAAAGTGTTTTTTATTCAAATACTAAACATTTAAAAATCTGCTTCAGACATTGACTTCCTTTATCTAAGCCCTAGATAACCCCTTCAGATTAAAAACAAAGTTATTTGTTATTGCAATAATCATAAAGAATAGTAGTTATATTTTCTAAAATAGGAAGGCAACTTGACAAACTGCATGTATTTTCCGTGTAGTCAGCCATTTCATGACAGTAAAACAAATCAAGAGAATATATCTTTTATAAAATGCTGTTTCGTTATTATTTAAACTGTAATTTTCTCACATAAACAGCATTTTGCACTTTACCCATATGTAAAAAACACTTTCAAAATGAAGCGATTAATGGAGGATCATTATTGACATGGAAGTGTAGGGGAATGAATTCTGTATCATTATGTTCCTGTGAGGAATATGAAGGTAATAAAATCAATATTTATTCCAAGGGTTTTTTAGGGACATGTGCTCTTAATAGTAGTGCTAAATTTAATACACAGGCTGATTTTTAAATAGAAAATTAAAAAGAGTTTTTAGTTTTGATCTTTTCTTAAATGAGAATTATCGATTAACATCAATGCTTTTCAGTGAAGATTGGTTTTGTTTCAAAATAGTTCCGCTTCCCGCAAATAACACAACCAAGTTGTCAAAGCACCTTGATCATTACTTGTTTAGAAGAAGGTCATTTATTAAATGTAGGATTAAATATAGTAGGTTTGTTATTGCTGTTTAATATATTTTTTTTTCTTTCCAAGTAGATCATGTTCCTTTTGTTTCCAGTATAGGCATTATGAAAAATTCATGACAGAGACCTGTAAACCATGGGGAAATGTTATTCAAAACAGACTTAAATGGTATCATTTTAAGTAATTTTTTTACAAACCATATTTTTAGTGGTACTTACCCAGTAACTCTGTCTCACTGTATGTTTTCATAAAAATCATGTGAAAGGTATTTCTTTCCTAGTTACAGCTTGATTCAGAATGCAGTACCTCTAGCAATAATAGTTTAAGCAGTCGCTTGAGTGCCTTCAGTGTTTAAACAGCTGCACAGTCAATTTAACTCAGTATAAAAGTATTCATCATCAGATAGTCCATTTTGGTTAAATAGACAGTGGCTGTTAGGCAGTCTGAATTGCTGGGAGGGTAAATCACGTAATCAAAATGTGATTCTAAATAATATGGCTCATCTGAAACTGCTTAATCCTATCTTCTGAGGCCATTGTAACAAAAATGATGATTACATTGTGTTTACCAAAGCCACTGAGAGTTGTACTATTTTCTGTGGAGATTGCATGCTTTTCTAGGTTTTATTTGGTAAATCCATGGGTAAATTTCCATTCTTTCTTCTCCGTAGATTCTGCATGTACCACTACTTAAGGTTACTGTAAAAACTCAAGAACATGTCCAGCATAAAGGTCTGAGTGAGAACTTCCAGTGCTTGAAGGATTCCTGCTGCCTTGATGTCAGTGAAGACTCTTGCACCCTTAGCCTTGTCTTTATCTGTTCTTCATTTCTAGGTTGCCTTTTCCCAATAGCTGTCTAGGCACTCTTGCTCATGATGTGGTTGCAGTGTTCTGCAGGTTAGGGATCACAGCCAGACTAAGACCTCAGTAGTGGATTTTTCCTAGGATCAGAATCTCTGCTTGTAGATTTTCACCAGTGCTAGGAATTAAATCAGTAGAAGGAGTTACAAAGATGGGATGAAATGAAATGAAATGAAAGGAGACAGACTAAATTTCATACCCATGGCAAGCTTCACAATTCCTGGGTTTTCTCTTCGATTCAGAGTGAAAACCTTCCCTGCAGAATGAAATTTGAAAAGTCTGAGCAGTTTTGAAGTCATCTTGAAGTGTGCTCTCACAAAGGTTCCCAATTACGTTTTGTTTTTTTTTTTCTCATATCTTCTGTTTTCTACAAAAAATGTGTGTATTATTCTTTAATTTTCCTTCCAGTCTTCCTTCGGGTTTCTCCCCTCAAACTTGCTCCACGGTTTGCCTTCTGCCTAAGTACTACAACTTCTCCTTTCTTTCATGATGCAATCAACTACTCGTACTGTATTGAAAGCATGATGAGTAACTGATACTGTTTAATGTTCTTATAATTGTGTATAATTTTATCTGTGAAAATAATGCAATTCCACTGATCAGAGGAATTTATCTTCTATTACCAGTAAGGGAACTCTCTGATTTGTGTGTGACAGAAGTCCACAAAACAGATCAAAGTGCCGTGTTGTTCAGACTGCTTGAATGCATCTTTCTGCTCAAGAAAAGAACGAAAAAAAAATAGAAAAAAGATCTGTTTTCAGCTAACTATATTTCAGAAATCATAATCTTTTGATATTAATCTGGATGCTCAGGCTCTCCAGCAACACTGCAGTCCCCTTTGAGGATCTAACTGTCCTCATAACACAAATGCTCCATTTATTTTTCTGTTTGGTTTCAGCCTCTGAAACAAAAGCTAGGCTAGAAAGCCCTTGCTAGAAAGAAAATTCCTGCTGGAGGGGCACTGCTAAGAAATAGCGTCTCATTAAGTTTCCCCTTTAATCTTGCAGTTACTAGCAGAAAACTCAAAACAGCTCACAAGTCTCCCACACTCAAGCCTTTAAGAGTGTAATCCATTTATAAAATAGACTTGGTTGCTCCTGTTTTCTCTAATGTGGGTACCCTCTCTGTCTCATGACCTGTGAGTCTGCTTTCCATCCATTTGTATGCTTCTCTCTGAAAGTGTGAGACCAGGTTATTAGTAAATGATTGTTCTTGTCAGGCTTTCCGGTTGCTGAGCACTCCTAAAAGCCAAGGGAAATGCTGTACAGATGAAAGTTTAGGTCTGTTATAGGAAGGTTAATACTCTGGCCTGGTTAATATTGGATGGGCTGGAATAACTAGTGCAACAAACAAACAAAAATATCTCCGTTGTACTTTAACCTTGTTAGAACCAGAATGGTTGTGCCATCAATGTGAGTTATCTAGTGGTGTGGTAAGAGTAAAGAGCCATGTCAATATGGAATATGCTATACCTGACAGGCATTTAAAGGAAGATAAAGTTCACATTTGGTAAATGCTATTAGTAAAATCTCACAGGCACTATTTAGCAAGTACCCTCCCATATGACTTCCAGTTCTACTGCCTGAATTCAGTGGAACTAAGTGAGAATTTTGAATTTTCAGTGCTAGAGAGAGGGAAGTCATAAGCCAAGAGAGAGGCTATCTCTTCCCTGCCTTAACTCTCTCACCTTCCTCCAAATTCAAATTTTATAGTATAGCAGTCCTTTCAGTGCACCTGTTAAATTCCTGTCATTTTTATCTGTCATGTTTATATAGATAAGGTGTGTAATCCACCTCTGGTCCTTGAAAATAAGATGCTACTCATCTCTGGGTAAGCAGGTCAAATTCAGCTTTTTATGATTACTGGCATTCTCTTTATGGCTCTGTTGTTGTACTCCTGTCAGCTGTAGTACGCACATGGAAGCACTCAAGGTAACATGAAAGATAGATGGGATAATGGCTTCAACCTGCTTCTGCACTGAGATGTAGTGCCACTGTTTTTGCAGTGCAGATCAGCTTCCAGGGGGCACACAGAGCATCGTCACCATTCATTCGCTGATCGCTGGTTTGAATGAGTAAGTATTGGGACTGAACTGTATGTCTGCCCAAGGTTCCCCCTTATCCTGGAGATGAGGAAAGCTTGCTTTGCTGTAAATTGGAGTATTCCATCTTCAGGAAGATCAGACCAGTGCCTTCCAAGACAAGTAAGAGCTCTGTGGAAGTACCTGAAGTAAAGGTACTTCATAAAAGTACAGGAAGTAAATGAAGTACATTATCAATTGCTGGTTTTTGGCCTCATGCATAACCTAAGTGTTTTGCATGTTCTTCTTGAAGAAAAACGAAAAAATCCCACACTGCATAACAAATTATTTTTTCATATTTATAGTAATAATAGTTTTACGTTTCTTAGACTACTAGTATTTTTTGTCCTTTTAATGCAAATACTGTATTACATATGTGGTTGTCTACCAGGTGTTAGTAGTCATATTTTTTAACAAAGGTGTAACAAGGATAATGATGGAAAAAAAATCCACAGAAGGAAACCAAATACAGTGTGTCATCTCTTACAAATTTTTGAGTCTCAGGTGTCAACTGCTGTGAGTCTTATTCATCATAGGTATATTTTCCTATTTTAAATACTCCTAAAATACTCAAAAGTTCCCTATAATGTACTTATTTTTGGTACTGAAAGGTGAGCCCTAGCTAGTTTATTTTCTATTCCTATAGAAAAGAGGGAAACCTATGAAGGAGTCTAGAAAAAGGCGATGGTCTCAGAATTATAAATATTAGTATAGTAAATATTATCTGTAAATAAGTAACAGTTTTTTCAACCAAATACAGTTGTAAATTGTTCTAATTTTCACATTTATTGGATTTGGGCCATTTAAAATAATTGTGTGCACGTTGGTCTAGTGAGAATGTAATGTGGAAAAGAAATCGGGCTAATAAAGATCGAGACAGAGAAAAGTAATTAACAGTACTCTGCTAAAACAAAGTGAGAAAAGGTAAACAAACATCTAAAGAAACTGTTACCCAGCTTAACAGATCAGGACATGAATTTCCTTTCAGTTGACACATTTTCTGACAGCAAATGGCAGCTATTGGAATTAATAATCCTTAGCAGGATATTAGCTTTAATGAAAATAATTTTCCATTTTGCATCTTCTGAAAACAATACAAAACAATCTGTGACACTAAAAGTTATGATTAAAATTAATTAATAGTTCAAGATCATGTCATCAAACTTCATTCTCATGTAAAAATCTTTTCAATACATTTACTACTCTATTCACATAGTATGTTTAAAGTTTTCTCTCCTGTTAATTATGTCTGTGACTGAAGGCATGGAAATGACTCTCAATTTTTAAATTTTCTGCTTCTTAAATCAGTGATGTTTTTCTTTGAACGACTGCTATTCAACAGAAGTGAATCAGGGAGTGATTCAGAGAGGTTCCCTGTGGTATTTCATAGGAATGGCAGAAGTCTCTTCTCAAAAGTTGGCTACAGTACATAAATGAGGAGTAATAATGTACTCCTCAGTGCAGCTACATCTGTAAATAAGATGAGACTCTGAGTGTACAGGGAAAGAGACAAGGCAATGGCTACAGATCAGACTTCATTTTAAGGAAAGAAACAGAGTGGATGTGATCTATGTAGATCTCTGTAACTACAGATTAGCAAAATCAGAAAAAAGAGTGGAAACTTTTGAAATTCAACAAAAGCAAATGCAGGCCTTGCACCTGGGGAGGAGTAACCCCAAGCACCAGCACAGGCTGGGGGATGGCCTGCTGGGAAGCAGCTCTACAGAGAAGGACCTGGAGGTCCTGGTGGACAGCAAGCTGTCCCTGAGCAAGCAGTGTGTCCTTGTGGCCAAGCAGGCCAATGGTGTCCTTGGGTGCATTGGGAAGAGCATTGCCAGCAGGTCTCCTCAGCCCTGGTGAGGCACATCTGGAGTGCTGCGTCCAGTTCTGGGCTCCTCAGGACCAGAGGGACATGGAGGTTCTGGAGCGGGTCCAGCAAAGGGCTACAAAGGTGAGCAGGGGTCTGGGGCACCTCACTCACAAGGAAGGGCTGAGGGAGCTGGGCCTGTTCAGCCTGGACAAGACTGAGAGGGACCCCATCAGTGTCTGTAAGTGTCTGAAGGGAGGCTGACAGAGGATGGATCCAAGCCATGCTCGGCACTGCCCATCAATAAGACAAGAGGCAATGGGCAGAAACTGATGCACAGAAGTTCCACCTGAACATGAGGAAGAACTTTATTGTGAGGGTGACTGTGCACTGGCACAGGTTGCCCAAAGAAGTTGTGGAGTCTCCCTCACTGGAGATACTCAGGAGCCACCTGGA